>PVLD010003078.1:0-150178 GCA_004027595.1 Dinomys branickii
TTTTTTTTTTTTTTTTTTTTTTTTTTTTGGCGGTACTGGGGATCAAACTCAGGACCCTGCGCTTGCTAGGCAGGTGCTTATTCCACTGAGCTATATCCCCAGCAAGCCTTACATTCTTACCTCTTCTGAAAACTAGCCATCTATAGTCAGTACTACAGCTTAATAACCAAATCTCCATTTTCAATCTCTTTCTCCCTTGCTTGAAACTTCTGTAATGGAAATGCTAAACCTTGATCTCCCAGATACCTTTGTGAAGGCGTTCTGCTCAGTGAGATACAAGGTGAATCCCTCAGCAGGGTATCTCTTTCTGAATAAAGAAGTAAAGCCAACTCAGAAAAGCTCTTGAGAATGTGTATATATTTTCTCTTAGTCCTCTTCCCTATTGTCTCTTTTTAACTAATTTGCACTTTTTGAGAAATTGCAAATTAAAGGGTTTTGGACTATGTCAGGTGTTTCTGTTATGTATTTGCATAGCTCCACATACTTCTCCTTTACAATATTTCAAAATTATAGATAATGACCTTGATACAGAGGAAATAAATGTAACTCCCAACCTGCTAGATGTCAGATATACTGTTGGGAGCAGCTGAAGCTGTAGAGGAAGGACACGTGTAGGACAAAGCCAGCCTGAGAACACAGGAGCTCCTGGAAGCACGTAAACAAGCCGTTGTAGTTTGTTAACTGATTGTTGGACAGAGGCTGAAATTAATCAACCTCTCAAGGATATAAAATAAAATGCTCTACCGTTCTTGGGCAGTTCCCCCTCTCCACTCAGGAAAGGACCTCCACCTGATCCCAGCTTTCTACCTCTTGTCTCTGTTTTCCTCGTTCTCACTGCTGTTCCTTCCCAGGGCACAGCAAGAACTCAACGGATCCATACAATATACCCATATTCCCTGAAATCAGAGTGAATTCTAAGGAACAGTGGAGAATGAGTAGGAAAATACATCGATAGCGATAGCTCCTGTGCCTGAAAGTGAGTTGCCACAGAACTTAGTTTTCTGAGAGTTTTATACAGCAAAATCATGAGGTGGGTACAACGTGAGTCAAATTATAATCAACTAATAAGATTACAAGTATAGCTGCTTAGCTAATATTGATCCAACAGTAGCAGGGGCATATGAATGAGATCACTGACCTTGGTTGATAATTTATAGTTTCAGTCTTGTCTAGTTAGCCTTAGTAGTCTTGGTGGGTGGTAGAAGGTGGACCACTCCAATGAGATAGTTGTTTTTTTATATGGGGAATCTCAAAAGGGTGGTACCCATAATCTCAAACTTTTATCTCTTAGGGAAGCATGTAAATCTGGCCATTGTGATTTTAATCTTTTTCAGATACGCCTCCAGTCAATTTTGATATGTTTTCATCTTCTGTACTGGCTCCCTTGAGGGTCCAGCCCTGTCTGATTGCCTATAATATTTCCACTTAGCTGTCTATAACAAAATGATTAGCTGTTTAAAGTTTGTGTCTCTGTGTAAACACCTAGTTTACCATTCTATTCCAGACATCTAATTATAGTCCATAGTACACATAGACACTCAATGAGCATTTAAATGAATGAATGAATGAATTTGCAAGACACCCAATAGAGCAGTCACAAAGTATATATAAATTTAAGGGTACTTCCACTTTTCTTGGACCCCACCCATGCTAACCAGTCATATTCTTACTGTCTAGTACTCTAAATAAATAAATGTAAATTTAAAAAATTAAGAATACATATGTAAAGAAAACTGGCACAATTCTCAAGAACCCTTGGGTTAAAAAATCTCAGTGAAAGCAGTGTGCTGAAAGCTGCCTGAACCATGTGCATATGGCAAATGGGAATGATATCAGCTTAGCCATGCAGGGGACAGTAGAAGAAAGCTGGAAAACTTCTGGGGTTCTACAGACAATAAAACTATCTGGCTATGAAAAATTCTGGAAGACAAGATTGATGAATGATCATATTCAGATAGTAATAAAGAAAAAGCAAAACAGAATAAACAGAACATATAACATCTCTGAGACATCAGTGAAGACCTAACATGGGAGTAATGTTACAGGCTGAGGGCATAGAAACTCTATTCAGCTGAAGAATTGAAGAAAATTTCCAAAAGCTTGGGACAGGCAGGGAAATTCAGGACCAAGAAGCATTTAGAATCCCACATAGATCTAACTAGAAAATCTGACATCTTTTAAATGAGCAGTCCCCACCCGTTTTTGCCACCAGGGATTGGTTTCATGAAAGACAATTTTTCTACAGATGATGTAGGATTTTGGATATGGGGTCCAAGTGATTCAAGTGATACCATGTGATGGATCTGACAGGTAGATTCCAGGCTCTTTGTAAAGACTTTCAAGTGTAACATGTTTAAGTATCACATTGTTTCTCTTATATGAGAAACCCAAAGGGTATATAAGGACCAAAATGGAGGATAGGTGTTAAAAGGTGGGACAAACATGTTCACATAAGAAGGGGAACAAGGTAGGAGGGAGGGAAATAGAGGGAAGGGAACAGGGATGCAAAATGAAAAAGAATGGAAGGAGAACAACTGGAGCATAGTTTTACAAATACAGAGGGGAAGAAAGATTGAAGGAAGGGAGGGGAATAGGGAAAAAACAGAATTAAGATCTATTTTGTGCAGGTACAAATTCTCTAAGGTGAATGTGATTATTATGTGTTATGTATGTAAAAATGTACCAATAAAGTTAATTTTAAAAAAGAATTGCAAGTGCACATCCAATGTTAAAAAGAAAAAGCAGCTACATTTATTGAAGACAGTGGAAGGATGTGCTCAGGGCAGGTCCATGTTGATAAAAACAAGAATGGGGCATGAACAGAAAAGTGGTGTCGGGATGACAGGAAAATAAAAAGCACATAGATAATCTGGCTTGGGTGCCTCTCATTGGGTCTATGACTAAGGTGATGGGAATGATTAACAGGGTGCTGAGTCATATTAGAGGCTTCCTACATACATGCATGTCCCAGAATGCACTCTGATTAAATTATATATGAGATGCAGTCCATATGTATGAGCCTTTAACAAGGCTCAAGTGAGGGAAAGGTTACTGAATGTCAGGCTAAGAGATCTGGCACACAAATGTTTTGCCAGAATCTATTCAGATTTCCAGGCTCTTTTTATTTTTGCTTCTCTTGGAACAATGGAAAGAGAAATGGTTATGGGCTGTTGCCTAAATTCAAGCGGGTGGACGGGGAGTGGTCTCCCAGCCCCAATTGTGCTATCTATATTACAAGGACATTACTATACATTTATTATGCATTTTATTTTTATTGCTACATTGTAATATATAACAAAATAATTATATAACTCAACAAATGCAGAATTGGTGGGAGTCTTGAGCTTGTTTTCCTACAGCTTGACAGCTAAGTTAGATAGAAATATTATAGGCAACCAAACAAGGCCAGATCCTTGAAGGAGTCAGTACAAAAGATGAGAACACATTACAACTGGGGTCAGAGGCATATCTGTTGGAGGCCAGACTAAGATAAGGATAGAATGATCAGGCCTACATCCTTCCTCAAGGGAAGTGGTAACACTTGGTCTAATGAAATCTAGATAGACATCAGTCATCCTCAGTGAGTGACCAAGACTCTCGGACCGATCCCTTCCTGAAAAGTTCTTTGTTCTTTCCATGTACCCTTCCTATGTGACTTGCTTCCCCATTGGATCAATATTATCCTAGGCTTATAATCTTATTGGTTGGTCATAGTTTTAGTCCATGTTGTACCCACCTTATGACTTTGCTCTGTAAAACTTCCTCTGTGAAGTGAGCTCATTGGAAGCCACTTGGGTCCCCTCCTGCCTCTCAGGAGCTGTCTATCTCTCATTAAATATTTCCTACACCTAATCTCTGTTGTTCCTCAGAATTCATTCTTTGATTTTGGGGAACATGAACTCGGCATATCTGACATCTAGCAGGTTGGGAGTTAGACTTCCCCTACATCATTTGGAGGTCTGATTCTACTATACCAATGGGAGCCAGCAATATCAGAATGTGTGGCTATGTCCAAATTACTCCATGATCTCATTTTTGTCGCTGTACTGTAGAAAACCCTACTTCACAAAGATGGATGTTGGAAATGGAAGCAGGACTTGCAGTGATTTTGTGGCAGTCCCAGGGTTTTCTGCCTTGACTTTCAATCCAGAATGTATAAGTATCTGAAGTTGTCTCAAACATACTTTAAAGGTAACCATCATTTTCCATATCAAGCAATTGATACTCTTTTAGCACAGATAAAGTCAATTCACTTGGTTTATAATGAATTGGGTCACAGAACTATTCCTTCCCATGTTAGGAGTCTTTTGTGGTTGGGATGTAATGCTCAAACTCTTGAAAGCTGAGCTAAGTAATCATGTACCAGCTGGGAGAAAGAAAGTTCTGGCTCAGTCTTGTTCAAATCTTTGCTAATCTTTGAAACATGTCAAAAATCCTGAAGTTTAGTTATTGCCACCATAATTCCAGTTGGACTGTGAATGTACCCGCTTTATCTGAAAGCTTGAACATAATTGTCATTCTCCTGAATTGACAGATTGAATGTGTAGAGGTGGTTGACTATGTCACACGAATAAACAAGTTTTGCAATACATTTTCTGTCACTGAAATGTGCTTCCAGTGATGACTGTTTTCTTAAAAGAAATCTGTGGAGTGTCTCTTGTAACTCTATCACTCTGGCCAGTGATCCATCTTAGAAAGCCAGAGAAGGTATGAATGCTCTGTATCCATCTCCAGCATGATTCCTAAAAGGCCACAGACCAGAATTGGTCCATGGCATGGGGTCTGGGAACCTCTATTTTAAACTACCAAAATATAAACAAAGAAAAAAATTTACAATACTATTGCAAGAAAGAAGTACATTAAAAGGCAAATTATACTTAAAGGCAAACTATCAGAGTAACAGCAGATTTCACACCAGAAACTCTAAAAGCCAGGAAGGCACAAGGTGATGATCCTAAACCTTCAAAGAAAATAACTGCCAACCTGAATTCTACATCCACAAATGTCTCCTTCTGAACTGAAGGAGAAATTAAAACTTGCCAACTGAAACATAAACAAAAGAAATTCATTACCACCAAACCATCACTGAGAAAAGGAAGAAAGATAAACCACTCAAAATAGCCAGGAAAAGAATAAATATCATTTAAAGAGTAGATAATCAAGTGAAAATTATGAAATAAAAGAATCAATTCACAAATCATTAAACTAAGATGAAAAACAGAGAAATCCCAGGCAATATCTGAAGCCTTGGTAACCACAACCTGCATTCTCCCTACTCCTGTGGAATCCAGGCTGAACCTCAGAAACCTTCAGGAACTCCAGTGAGCCTCCCCTGCCCCTACCTCACATGCATGGGAGCCCACTGAATGCAAGAAAGTTTGGGGAGCATCTGGGATCCCACCTTGCCACCATTCAACAGCACAGGAGCTGCACTGAGCACTGGGGATCTTCAGACACTCGCCCTGCCACTTACACACAATCAGGAGAGTGAGGCTGTGCTCCAGGCTGTGCTCTGGATCTTCAAAAATGACAAAATGAAGGAGAAAAATGCAATCTCAGACCTCCACACCAACCAGAACAAGTCCAGGAGACATCAACACAGATGAGCCTGGAAGTTGTACACCTGAAATTTCTGAAATGATAGCAACTCAAGTAAAGAAACAACTCCATCAGGTCATAGAAGACATCAGATCAGAAATAATGTCTCAGGTAAAAAAAGAAATGTCAACAATAATGAAAGAACTGTTCAGCATATCCAAAGATGACATTGATAAGAAAATAGAAGAGCATAGGCAACTTGTGGAAACCTTGAGTGAATAATATAGAAAAGAACTAGAATGTATGAAACAGATTCAAACAGATATCCAGGAAATTAAAGATTTCATCAAAAGCAGGCAAAACCACCTGAATGAAGCTGAAGATAAGACTTTCAGACCTTGAAGACAGCATTGCCAATAATGAACATGAAAGGAAGGATCTCTTAAAAACAAGGAACCAGGAAATAATTCAATAGCTACAAGATGAAGCAAAGAAAAACAATGTGAGACTAATAGATATAAACGAAACAGCAGGTGTCAACATAAATGACAAAAAAAAGACTATTTGCAGAAATAATAGCAGGAAATTTCCCAGGCATGGAAAAAGAATTGGACATATAGATAAGGGAAGCATTTAGAACTCCAGTTAATCATAACCATTATAAATCTACACCCAGACATACAGTGATCAAGATCCCATAAACTCAACAAAAGATCAGAATATTAGAAGCTGTTAGAGAAAACAAACAGATCACCTATAAAGGAAAGCCCATCAGAATCACAGCAGATTTCTCAACACAAACCATCAAATCAAGAAGAGCTTGGAGTGAAGTATTTGAAGTCCTGAAAGAAAACAACTTCCAACCCAGACTGATGTACCCTGCAAAACTATCCTTCAAATTTAATGGAGAAATAAAATATTTTCATGATAAAGAACAACTGAAGAAATTCATGAGTGCCAAACCAATCCTACAAAGAGTACCGAAAGATATTGTAGAAAGAGATAAAAACAGACTACAACTTCAAGAGCAAGAAGAGAAAGGAACCATCAAGCAGAATAAGCAATTAAACAGAGGAAAAAGGATCAAATAGCAGGAAAATAGTATGACAAAGATAAAGTAGTACATACCAGTTATAACAATAAATGTAAATGGTCTCAATGCACCAACCAAAAGAAACAGACTAGCAGAATGGATCAAGAAACAACATCCAACTATATGCTGTACACAAGAAACACATTTAACTCAAAGAGAAATTCATAGACTGAAAACTAAAGGATGGGAAACAATACTGCATGCTACATGAACCCAGAAAAAAGCAGGTGTAGCTATTTTGTTTGCAAATAATGGGAACTTCAAACCAAGAAAAATCAAGAAATAAAGAAGGTCACTACATACTTGTGAGGGGAAAACTTCAAGAGGAAGCAATAACAATCATAAACATCTATGCACCAAATACAGGAGCACCCAATTATATAAGACAAATTTTAACAGACACGAAAAATGAAATAAGCAGCAATACAGTCATAACAGGGGACTTTAACACACCATTGTCACAGAGGGATCAACTAGTCAAAAAGAATCAGCAAAGAAATAACAGAATTTAACCAAACTTGTGAACATATGGACTTAGTAGTCCTTTACAGAATGCTCCATCCAGCAGCATCAGAACACACATTCTTCTCAGCTG
The DNA here is from genome assembly GCA_004027595.1 of Dinomys branickii. Classification (NCBI taxonomy): domain Eukaryota; kingdom Metazoa; phylum Chordata; class Mammalia; order Rodentia; family Dinomyidae; genus Dinomys; species Dinomys branickii. The sequence goes on from PVLD010003078.1 coordinate 7,227, forward strand.
CACACGGGATGTTCTCTAAAATAGACCATATGCTAGCACATAGAACATGTTTAAGTAAATGCAAAAAATTAAAATTATCCCATGTATACTATCAGACCATAGTGCAATGAAATTGGAAATTGACAAAAGAAATCACAAAAACTCCATAACAGTTGTATATTAAATAACATCCTCCTGAACAACCAATGGGTTACAGATGAAATCAAAGTAGAAATTAAACACTATTTATGATCAAACGAAAATGCAGATATAACTTACAGGAACTGTGAGACGCATTGAAAGTAGTCCTCAGAGGGAAATTTATAGCAGTGAATTCCCACTTCAGGAAAACAGAATGAGCACAAAAAAAAAAAAAAAAAACAATCTGATACTGCACCTCAAGCTCCTAGAAAAAGAAGAGCAAGTCAAACCCAAAGCCCAGAGAAGACAGGAAATTATAAAGCTGGGGGCAGAAATTAATGCAATGGAGACTAAAAAAAGAATACAAAGAATGAATCAAAGAGTTGATTCTTCGAAATAATAAATAAAATTGATAAACTCCTAGCCAACCTTACCAAAAAAGGAAAGAAAAAACTGAAATACATACAGTGAAGACTAAAAGGGGTGAAATCACTAGAGAAATTGAGAAGGTCATCAATAACTACTTTGACAATCTTTACTCTCATAGGATGGAAAACACAGGAAATGGACAGATTTCTAGATACATATGAACTACCAAAGGTGAATGATGAAGATATAAAATTCTGAATAACTCAATATTAGCCAGTGAAATTGAGAATCTAATAAAAAACTTGCCAATGAAGAAAAGCCCAGGTCCTGATGGATTCACAGCTGAATTCTGTAAGAAATTTCAAGAAGTTTAACACCAATTCTTCTCAAACTCTTTAATGAAATTGAAAGGGAAGGAATTCTCCCCAACTCATTCCTGGAGGCAAGTATCATCCTGATACCAAATCCAGAGAAAGACCCAACCAAAAAAGAGAACTACAGGCCAATCTCCCTAATGGATATAGATGCAAAATTCTCAATAAAATACTGGAAAACAGAATATAACAAATCATCAAGAAGATTATATATCATGACCAAGTGGGATTCATTCCAGGAATGCAGTGATGGTTCAATATACACAAATCAGTTAATGTAATACACCATGTCATTACAGCCAAAGACAAAAATCACATGATCATCTCCATCAGTGCAGAAAAAGCCTTTGATGAAGTCCAACATTCATTCATGATAAAAACCCTACAGAAACTAGGAATAGATGGCCTTTACCTCAAGCTGATCAAAGCCATCTATGACAAACCAATGGATAACATCATGCTAAATGGTCAAAAATTGAAAGCTTTCATTCTAAAATCAGGAACATGACAAGGATGTCCACTGTCACTACTCCTATTCAATATAGTTCTGGAAATATTAGCCAGAACTATTAGACAAGACGGAGAAATGAAGGAATAAGGATAGGAAAGGAAGAAGTGAAATTATCATTATTTGCAGATGACATGATACTCTACATAGAAAACACCCCCAAACTCCACCAAAAGGCCTATGGATTTAATAATTAAATTCAGTAGCATAGCTGGATAACACTCAAAAATCAATAGCGTTCCTGTTTACAAGCAACAAATAGACTGAGAGATAATTTAGGGAAACCACACCTTTCACAATAGCATCTAAAAAGATGAAATACTTAGGAATCAATCTAACAAAAAAGTAAAAGATCTATACAGTGAAAATTACAGTGCTCTGAAAAAAGAGATCAAAGAGGATTTCAGAAAATGGAATGCTATTCCTTGTTCCTGGATTGGAAGAACTAACATTGTGAAAATGGCCATATTCCCAAAATTGTTGTACAGATTCAATGCAATCTCCATTAAAATACCATTAGTATACCTCACAGATCTAGAGAAAACAATCATAAAATTCATGTGGAACCAGAAGAGGCCTAGATTAGCAAAAGCAATCCTGGAAAACAAAGGAAAGCCAGGAGGCATTACTATTCCTGACTTGAAATTATTTTACAAAGCTACTGTGATAAAATCAGCATGATACTGGCACAAAAACAGACCTGAAGATGAATGCAACAGATTAGAAGATACAGACACAACTACTAACACACTCAGTCACCTTATCTTTGACAAAGAGCCCAAACATATTCACTGGAAGAAAGGATAGCCTCTTTGATAAATGGTGCTGGAAAAACTGGCTTTTCACATGCTGAAGACTAAAACTAGACCCATGTCTTTCACCATGCTCTAAAGTCAAAATGGATCAAAAAATCTAAATATTAAAACAGAAACACCAAATTTATTGGAAAAGAAAGTAGGTAAAAATCTTGAAGACATAAGGGTAAGCAGAGAGTTTATGAACAAAAACCAAACTGTATGGGAAATACTTCAAAGAATCAACAACTAGGATCTCGTTTTACTGAAAAGTTTCTGCACATCAAAAAAAAAAAAATCACCAATAGAGTAAAAAGAAAACCCACAAATTGTGAAAAAATTTTTAGCTAACTGCTCCTCAGATAAAGGACTTCTACCTAGGACATATAAAGAATTTAAAAAACCAGGCCCCCCAAATTCAAAGACCCAATCCAAAAATGGGCATCTGAGATGAATAGACACTTCTCAAATGAAGAAATACTAATGGCAAATAAATACATGAAAAAATGTTCAACATCAGTAGTCATTCGAGAAATGCAAATTAAAACAACATTGAGATTCCATCTCATTCCAGAAAGAATGACTATCATCAAGAAATCAACCAATAACAAATGCTGGAGGGGCTGTGGGGAGAATGGAACCCTACTCCACCGCTGGTGGGAGTACAGATTGGTGAAACCACTGTGGAGATCAGTTTGGAGATTCTTCACAAAACTCTGATTGGAAGTCCCACTTAACCCAGTTATCCCTCTTCTGGGTATTTTCCCAAAAGAATTAAAAACATCACACCACAGTGATGTATGTGCACTCATGTTTACAGCAGCACAATTTGTTATATTTAAATCTTGGAAATAACCCAAATGCCCATCAACTGAGGAAAGGATAAAAAAGATGTGGTATTTTTATATAATGGAGTATTACAAAGCTATAAAAAACTTGAGACTTTTATAGGTAAATGAATGAAACCAGAGACCATACTCATCAGTGGAGTAAATCGGACTCACATGTGTAAACATCATATTGTCTCCCTGGTGTAGGAACATGAAAGAATAAGGAAAACTCAAAACATACAATAGATGATAGAAAGGGAAAGAAATTGCTCCAGGGAAGAACAATTGGTATAAGGGAAAGAAGAAAAAAGAAAGGAAGGAAGGATATATATCTGGGATAATTGTACTGCTGATGTCTGATGGTATATTGAAAGGAACAGTTAATGCTTAAAATTTTTTATGCTCTGACCAATTTTGCATGCTTATATCTGGTAATCTGAGCAACTGATTTGAAGGCAAAATATGCAATGGAAAAACCATGGTGAATCTACCATCTTGTCTAGTGAAAATCTATTATGTCTAATGTTTTATCTAATAATTATTTTCTTATTCTCATTTTAATTGTTTGAACAAACTTCCATTCTTACATCTGGTAATCTGAGCAATGCAGTTGAAGATAACAATATGTAATACAACAAGCACTGTTAATTCGTATCATTTTGTCTTGAAACCCTGTATTGTTGGTCTATTATCCGTTTCTGTCCAGGGCGAACAGGTCCCAAAAACGAGGTACCCGCGGATGAATAAAAAGATAGAAGAAAAAGAAATACACGAGAGATATGTCCTGGGATCAGGGAGTTACAGTTCTCCAGACGGTAGCCCCGAATCACCTTTTCCATAACCTTTTATTGAGATAAAACAAAAGAGGCACCTGGTTTTAGCAAGCACAATACAACTCAATTACCATAGGCATGAGACCTGACTAGATCCTGTCAACATTCCTTTTCTACATAACACAGCAAAACATTTACCGTTGGCGCCAGGGCTTACAAAGCTGTTTGTTAGACTTCCTCCAGAACACAACAACCTAGGTCCAAAGCTGTTTGTTATATTTCCTCCAGAACACAACAACCTAGGTCCAGTTATACCTAAGGCAATACATTAAAAGATTAACTAATGCTAAGCAACGATCGATGACAGGTTGTTTGATCAATCTTGTATGTCTGTATGTGTTATCCTGAACACACACTTCGAAGATATCAATATGTAAAGCAGCAACTATTGGTGTTTTTTTTTGTTGTTGTTGTTGCTGTTGTTGATGTTTGCCTGTTTTGTGTTTTGTGTTTGGATTTTTGGTTTTTGTGTTTTTTCTGTTGTTGAGAGGATTAATTGTCTGACTAAATTTGCATGTCTGTATATGGGTTTATATATTTACACTTCGAAGATATCAATGGATAAAGCAATAACCACTGTTGAGATCATATCACCTTGTCTGTGGATTAGTTGTGATTGTACTATTTTTTATGCTAATTGGTGTCTGTTTGTCAATATGTTTTTGTACTTTTATTTAAAAAAAAAAAAAGATTAACTAAAGAATGCCCTTCTCCACACTGTATCACTTTAAATGTTCTTGTTTTGGTTCATTTATGTTTTTGATGCTGGTATGCTGCTATTCTATTTTTTCATTTACTAGTCGCTTTAAAATAAAATTAAAAAAAGAAAAACAGAGAAAGAAATACAGAACATTCAAAAGAATCAGAAGAAAACAAAATGGTAGAATCAAGTACATACTTTCCATAATAACTCTGGAGGTAAATGGTCTTAATCCTCCAATTAAAAGAAACAGATTGGTTGATGGGATTAAAAACAAAACCCAATAATATACATCCTGTAAGAAACTCATCTCCCCAGCAGAAACATACACAGACTAATCTGAAAGCAAGCAGTAGTAGTTATGGTCCTATCTAACAAAACAGACTTCCAGCCAAAATTGGGCAGAAGAGACAAAAAAATGCTACTGTATATTGATAAAAGGATAGATTCATCACAGAAAAAATTACTGTGTATGTTTTATAAAACAAATACTACTGGACCTAAAGGGAAACATATGATAATAGCGTATAACCTTAAATACCCTACTCTTACCAATTAGATAGATCTTTCAGAAAAAAAATCAACAAAGGAACATCAGAGGGCCAGCCATGGTGGTGTATGCCATCCTGTAATCCCAGCACTTAGGAGGCTGGGGCAGGAGGATTGTTGCAAGTTCAAGGCCAGCCTGGGCTATAAATGGAGCTCAAGGCTAGTCTGAACTGCATAGTAAGATCCTGGCTCAAAAAGAGCCCCCCCCAAAAAAAAACCAGAGTTAAATCTTACTGTACATTCAATTAGATAACACATACCTATAGAATATTTCATCTAACTGTTACCAAATATTCATTCTTGTTTTCAGCATACAAAAGTTTCTACAAAATAAGTCATAAAGTAACCGTTAACAAATACAAAGAATTAAAATAATTTCTTACATCTTTTCTGATCATAATGGAATGAAACTAGAAATTAACAGAAACTACAGAAATTATTCAAACACATGGAGACTGAATAATATGCTTTTGAATGTATAAGTATGTAATTGAGAAGATCAATAGGGAAATGAAAAAAATGTCTGCATTGAAACAGAATTAAAACATACCCCAAATCCATGAAATAGAGGAGAAAAAAGTTTATAGCTAAATGCTTGGATTTTAAAAAGGGAGAAATATCAAATAAAGAACATAATAACGCATCTTGAGGTCTGTTATGGTTTGTGTCTGGATGTCCCTCCAAAGCCTCATGCAGTCATGGGGTGGGCTTCTAGAGTTTACTGATTGATTCATGGTCCAATGTTGGGATTATGGGTGTGAGTGCTGCACCCGCCGTGGGGCGGGTAGTTTGCCTACAACATAAGGGAGGGAAAGAGGCTTGTTTTCTGCTGCTCCTCATTTTTTGCTCTTGCTGCTTTTGCTGTTTTCCACCTCCATGAGCTGTTGCCCTCTATCAAGTTCCACTCTGCCTTGGAGGCAGCTGAGTATGAACTGAAACCTCCACAAACTGTGAGCTAAATAAACCTTTCCTTCCTTAATTCTTGGTGTCAGGTATTTTGTCTCAGCAACGAGAGAAAAGTACCTGAGACAAGGTCTTTGAAAAACTATAAGAAATTAAAGCCCAAATCAGTAGAAGGAAAGAAGTAAAGACAGAGCAGAAATAAATATAAGGACAACAAGAAAAATACAAAGAATCAGTGAAAAAGAGAGCTCATTCCTTAAAACAAAAAACAAAATAGACCAAGTCTTATTTAAATTAACCAAAAGAAAGAGAGAGAAGACCCAAAGAGATCTTATAGAGATAAGGGAATACTATAGAAGTTACCACTGGAATACAGTATAATTAGATAAATATTTTCAAAGGCTATATACCAATTTACCAGAAAATCTAGAAGAAATGAATAAATTTTTGGATACTCATGGTATTCAAACACGGAACCAAGAGGATAAAAAAAAAAAACCTATATAAATCAATAACAAACAATGCAATTAATGGTAGTAAAACATTTTTCAACAAAGAAAAACCCAGGATTTGGGCAGATTCATTGTTAAATTTTCCAGACTTTTAAAGAAGAACTAGTATCAGTGCTCCTCAAACTACTTTATAAAATAGAAATAAAAAGAATGCTTCCTAACTCATTCTATGAAACCAATATTGCCCTGCTACCAAATCCCAATAAGGATACAAAATAACCCCTATAGACCAATATCCTTGATGAATGTAGATGCAAAAATCCTTAATACTTGCAAGTCAAATTGAACAGCATATTAAGAAGTTTATACAGCATCATCAGATTGGGTTAATTCCAGAGATACAAGTATAATTTAACATACACAAATAAATAAAATTAATATAGCACATAAACAGAATTAAGGATAAAATATCACATGATCATCCCAATAGATGAAGAAAAATCCTTTAATAAAATTTAGTATCACTGGATGCTAAATGGCCTGGATATACTAATAACAGAAGGAGCATAGCCCAACATAACAAAGACTATACATGACAAACCCATAGTTGATATCATATTGAATGCAGAAAAACTCAAAGTATTTCCTTTAAAATCAAGAACCAAAGTGTACACTCTTAGCACTTATTCAATATAATATTTGAAATTTTAGCTGGAGCAATTAGGCAAGAGAGAGAAAAGGGATAGAAATAAGAAAGGAGGAAGCCAAACTGTCTCTGTAGGTGATATGACTCTATACTTTGAAAACCCTAAAGATTCCACCAAATGACTCTTAGAGCTGATAAATTGAGCACATCAGGAGAAATATATATATATATATATATATATACACACCAGTAGCTTTTGCATAAACCAATAATAAACTCACTGATAAAAATATTCAGGTAAACAATCACACACACATACACACACAAACACACACCAGGAATAACCCTAAAGACCCCTACAAATAAATTATAAAACACTGAAGAAACTGAAGAGTAGAAGACAAAAGGACCACCCATACCACAAATTGAGTTAATTATGCTAAAATGACAATACTATCCAACATGATCTTCAGATTTAATGCACTTGTCACCAAAATGCTGTCATTCTTCAAAAAACTAGAAAAAATTGCTAAAATTCATGTAGAAACTCAGAAGACTCTGATTAGCCAAAATAAAGAGCAATGCTAGAGGCATCAGAATACTTGATTTCAAAATACACTACAGACTAAATTTTAGTGATTAAAAACAGCATGGAATTTCATAAAAGGAGAAAGGAATAGAACACAGGACCCAGAAATAAACTGATGGATCTATAGCCATCGTTTTGGACAAAGGAGCCCAAATGACACACTGGAGAGATGATAGCCTCTTCACGAAACGATGCTAGGAAACCAGGATACCCGTAAGTAGAGGACTGAAACTAACGTCCTGTCTCTCATTCTACAAAAATCAATTCAAAATGAATCAAGGACCTTCATGTAAGGCCTGAAACTTTAAAACTAGAGGTAAATATAGGGATACATTTTGAAATATTGGCACAGGCAACAACTTCCTAATTAGAATTCCAATAGCAGCCAGGCATGGTGGCGCATGCCTATAACCCCAGGACATTGGAGGCTGAGGCAGGAGGATCGTTGCAAGTTTGAGACCACCCTGGGCTACAAAGTGAGATTAAGGCCAGCTTAAACAGCATAGGGAAACCCTATCTCAAAAAGATAAGAGAGAAAAAAGAATAAAAGCCAATAGCTGAAGAAACAAAAGTGAGAGCTGAGGAATGGGATTACATCAGATTGTAAAACTTCTGCACAGCAAATGAGACAATAGTGTGCAGAAACAGCCCACAGGAGGGAAAATCTTTGCCAACTATTCATCTGAAATAGGATTAATACCCAGGTTACATAAAGAACACAAAAAAATTAACAACAAAATAAGGAATCCAATTAAAAACAGCAGATGATAGGAATAGATACTTCTCAAAAGGGCCAATAAAATATAAAAAGTATGTCCAATACCTTTAGCCATTAGCCAAACACAAATCAAAACAGCTCTGAGATTCCATCTCGCTCTGGTCAAAATGGCTATTATCAAAAATGCAAAATCCAATGCTGGCAAGAAAATAGAAAAAGGAACACCTTTCCACTGTTGGTGGGAATGTAAGTTAGTACAGCCACCCTGGCAAAGTATGGATGTTTCTGAAGCAACTAAAAATTGAATACCATGTGATTTAGCTACAATACTCATGGGTATACACCTCAAAGAAATAAATTCAGTATACAAGAGATATTTACCTGCACACCCGTGATCAATGCATATATGGAAATGTCACTCAATCCGATTAATCTGTACAATTAAAGTGCATTGATGATTATAGTAATAAAATTAAAATGGAACGACCCTAAAGGCAATTCAAAAATCTGGCTGCTGCTCCCACCACACGCTCAGGTGAGCGAATTTCTCCTGCATTTCAGAGGGCAGGTAAGGATGTCACCATTCAGTGCCTTAGGGGCAAGGCCAGAGTGCAGCATCATGGGGTGTAAAGCCACTCTATGGGACCTGTGGGGCACAGCGCTGGGCCAGAAAGCATAACTTCTGAGCCTTGAGATCTGATGAGATTCTTTTCTTGCTAGGTTTAACTTTGGGACCTGTCACTCCTTTTTACTTTCTGATTTCTCTTTTGGCATAGTTATATCAATCTTACGCCTGTGCCATCATTAAAGTTTGAAAGCATACAGTAATGTGTACCATTTCACAGGTGTGCAACCAGAGGAATTGTGCCTCAGAATTCACCATACCTTGAGTCTCACCTACATCTGGTTTAGCTGATACTTTAGAGTTAATGCTGGAACAGATAAAGAGTTTGGAGGCATTGTGGACAGAATGAAAATATTTACACACTCAGGAGCCAAAGGTGTCATGTTATGGACTGAATGCATGCGTATCTCCAAATCTCACATTTAAGCCCAAACATATTTGGAGGAAGTGACTAGGATTAAACCAGATCCTATGGGGTATGCCTGATTTCGTAGGACTAGTGCTCCCACATGATGAGACATCAGAGCTCTTCCCTCTGCCCTCAGACTCTGCATGACACACCAAGGAGAGACTGAGTGAAGACTGCAAGAGTGAACCATCCACAAGCCTAGGAGAGAGTCCTCACCAGATTGGCCCTGTTGGGCTTTGACCTGAATTTTCAGGTTCCAGGGCCCTAAGAATCCAGTCTGTGGTTATTTCTTAGAGCAGCACGAGCAGACAACTATGCTGACAAAAACTGGGCAGCCCGGAGTTACTAATGTGTGATTAGGCTAAATTCCTCACAGGCTATAACACATTAAAATTAATATCTAAGATACACAGGTTAGTGAGTGACTTAACTATGAAACTAAAGTTGATTACCAGAAGAAATTGGAGAAGAATGGTAAAATGTTTAACCCTTATTATTACTATTTTTTATAACTGGAACTCTAACCCTTTTATTAAAAGTTAAAACATAACTTTTATTTCCTAAATTTCAGGCATTCACATCTTTTATGATTTTTGTTATATGTACCTAGCCTAGCTTGTCAATTTTCAATCAACATTTTTAAAACCTGTCAATTTGCTTAACAGCAAACTTAGAGTGTTTATAGTTGTATTTTCCTGATACATATTAAAATACTAATAATTACTAAATGTGTTTATCCTTGTAATAATTAGAAGTATCTCATGTTCCAGGAGTGATACAGGGGTCATACACTTAAATACAAAATTTGATTATCATAATGGCTTAAAACCATGTTAAATGTGAAGTGCTACGACACCGGAGAAAGGCCCTTTCGGCTCACTTGGCCGCACACCTGCCTCAAAGCAGGCTGTTTCAAAACTCACAGCCCGACAGCCAGTGGTACTCCTTCCTGCACAGGAAGTGAAACCATTCCATGGAGGAAGTGAGACTATCCCACTGCTCCATGTCTCTGTTCTTATCTACCGTAGGGATGACATGCATCGCCTGCCCGAAGGAGACAAAGGAAGCATGGCACTGTCCTCTCTGACCTTCCTCCTTCCAACTCAACCTTTTCCTTGTCTTGCCTATTGCTGGTATGTTTTTTTTCTCTCCCCTCCCCTCCCCTCCCCTCCCCTCCCCTCCCCTCTCCTTCTCTCTCTCTCTCTGCCAGCTTATTTAATAGATCTCTTTCCTTATTTATTCTGATTTGGTAAGTTCTTTTACCAATCATGTCACTGGCCTACTGCACTGTTGTCTCATATGACATTAAATATATATGAGAAAATGAAGGCTTGTTTTATGTGTCATAGTTAAGTCGCTCTACAAGAAAGGGAAAGGATTCTGTCTTTTTTGCTTCTTTGGACGAGCTCAGTCTTTGCCATCACCTTTGGAGGTTCATCTTCACTTCTCTAAGGTTTCCAGTGCAGACTCTTCAGCTTTTGGAAAAGGACTCAGACCAGACTCTGCAGTGAGGTCAAGGCCTTCAGCTTTCACCTGGGTCCTCCGGCTCTCTAGCACACAGCCATTCTGCCTGCATCCAGCTGACTCCACAGGTGCTCACTGTAAGCTACTTCATTAAATCCTTTATATATGTGTGAATATATATTTTTATATTAAATCCTGTAGTGAACCTTATCTGATATATTATTTTTTTTTAAATCCCAGAAGCTGAATATAAGATAGGATTAACAACAACAACAACAAAAGCATTTACAGTGGTATCTTGGTTCACAAACTCTATTCTCTCCACAATTCTGGTTGCAAAATGAATGAGAGGAAAACTGGATCAAATTTCTTCGTAAGGTTAACATTGAACTTAATCATTAATTTTGATTTGGTTCTCATCCAACTTGGTTTGCAACCAGAATTGTGGAACAGAGTTTGTGAACCAAGGTATTACCAGATGTAATTATAGAGAAGTTGTCCAAGATAATTATTCAATTAATGTTTAAGCAGGGCCACACATAATGCCCTTTCCTAATAACTAGGCTGCAAAGACAGATCTGAAATTTCTGAAATTTGAATTGCACTGCATCTCTATAGGACTCTAAAGCAAACAGAAATGCCTCTCAATAATAACTTCTTGAATTTAAGTGGTTCAGTAGTGAAAAGTGGCTCAGTGACTTAGTAGTGAAAAGACAAACAAAATCTTTGGTAAAACTTAAAAGAAAACATAATTTACTTGCAGAATAATTATGCTTTGGTTTGTCTGTCAGCATTCTACCCATGTGACTGAGTTCTTTCTATTTTATATGTCTAAACACGTGTTTTCTTGGTAAGAGGGGGAAAACTGAGTAACTCTTTACTACAGACAGAAGTACACGCGTTACCCTACACGCATCCCTCTTCAAAAGCGTGCCTTTAACCCACTCGGCTCTCTGTTCTAGCTCTGGCTGTGTCTTTGTCTATCAACACTCAATCTCTGCTGGACGTGAGGGAGCGGAAGGGAAACGCTGTGCAGACCCTGGCTCACACCCAGGGAAGGTCCCTGGGGCCTGAAAAGAAGACTTTATACTGAGAGTTGATTTTGCAAGCAGAATTAGTTTTATTTCATGCAAAAAATTTTTTATGAGAAAATTTATTTATGAAATAAAATTTATTGTAAACAGTCAAGCTCACAGTGAAATTGAATATTTAACTGCATTTCTTCTGGTAAAAGCACTCAACCTATAAGAAAAACAAACCACGCTGCAAAATTCTGCTTTAAATGTAGCCATTCTTTGAAAACTGAAAGTTGGTATCTCTATTTAGTGGCAACAAGTAAAACTGTATAAAACTGTCATTTAAAAAGCAGTATTTTAAGAAATATGTACTTGATGAACATGATGTGTTTTACAGAATGGACATATATCTGAACGCCAGTCTGAATGTGAAAGATTTGTGTGAAAAACCACACCAGAAACCCAAATGCTCTTTTTATAAAAAGTAGTTTGAGATAAAACAGAACTTGCCAGTAACTACATAAACTTTCACACATGGGATTTGGGGGAAAAAAATGCCCATTTACGCACCCGCCACCAAAGTGGTCCATTTCAGAAGAGCCTTGACAAGACCATACATTCTGTACTGCTCAGTCACGCTGTCAGTATTTATTTGCTAGTAAAGTGCATGTTTTCAAAGCATTGTCTAGTGAAACTGCAGTATCAAATATAAGACGCTTAACACAGAGATGCAGTAACAAAGCTAAGATATTACAGTGTAAAGTTTTTACAACTACTTTTAAAACTTCTGATTTGCCAAAAAAATAAAGACTTCAAATACAGTAGCATTTTCATCCTCCGACAGCGTGCATTAGATGCTTTTGTCATGCGGCCAATCTTTTGGAGTTGAACAAAAATAATGCAGCCTAAACACCATTTCTTCTGTCAATATAATACAATTTCGCGAGCAGGCAGAACAGTAGGGCGCAGAGGAGGAGCTAAATTTTTGGAAGTTTTGGTGCTTTCACCACAGGATTTGCCTCCTGTAAGTACCTCCTCCCTGCACTCTTGTAATCATAGGTGCAGCCGTGAGTCTCTGCATAGCGATGAGATGCACAGAAGTTGTGTCCACATCTAGAGCACAGAAAGAGGGTGTGTGAACAGGCACATTTCATGCAGCCCAGCCGACGCCTTCTGGGTCTTTACCAATGTCAGTGTGGTCACTCCCACTCAAAAGCAGAGACAACCCCCCAGAAGAACAAGCTGTCTATGACTAGCAGTTTATAATAAAAAATCCATTATGCACTGAAACCACATTTAGCCATCATGAAGTAGGCACCACTGCAAAAGTTGAGTAACATGTTCTCTGTATTTTTTGTTTGTTTGTTTGCTTTGAGGCAGGGTCTTGCTATATAGTGCAGGCTGGCCTTGAATTCACTTATGTAGCCCAGGATGGCCTAGGACTAACGGCAATCCTTCTGTCTCAGCCTCCTGAGTGCTGGGATTATAGGTGTGCACCACCATACCTGGCAGTCTGCCATATCTCTTACACCTAGTAAACCTGAATGAAAGTCTGAGAAATATAGTTTTCTGAAAAAATTATGTTAAATATAGCTACTTTATGAAAAAATTTTAAAAACTGTTACTAGATAAAAGGCATTCTGTTTGAACACAACACACTCTAGAAAGTAGCAGCTATTTTCAATGCCTGGCCTTGGTACAATTTAAGATTTCAGTCAATACATAATTATGGGAAGAAAAAATTCTTTACTTTAAAAAATGTATTATTTAAGTTTTAAAATAACTGTACCATATAACTGTTAAAATTTGTAGTACATTAACAGTCAATTCAGTCTTTTTTTTTTTTTTTTTTTTTGAGTCAAGTTCTCACTATATAGTCCAGGCTGGCCCTGAACTCACAGTGATCTTCCTGCCTCAGCCTCTCAAGTGCTGGGGATACAAGCATGCATGCCATCACACCTGGTGCCAATTTGTCAATTTAAAATAACAGCGTTTTGCAGGAGGCCTTCTTCTAAGGTAACATCCCAACAAGAGCCAAGTATATTTAACACAAAACAAAGTTTCATGTTCCTACAGGCTCCAGTCTCCTAGCTTATAGGGTAGTAGGGGGTCTGCTTTTGTCTCTTGAAAACTACCTGCTCTTTACTTCAGCCAATCAGGAATTCTACTGAGGGCTGCTACGTGAACATCACCTTGACGCTGTGAGTGGCCAATTTAAATAATGCTTTATTTTGCATAATCTCCAGGCTGGGGCACCACCAAGAAAGCATCTCAGCCACTTGAGCTGGCCAACCTGCCTGCATTTGTAGCTAGTAGCCAGTCCCATTTTCTTTCCACAGAGAAAACAATGTTTTGTCGTTGCCTTCTTCATTTGGAGAGGGGCTTTCACGGGTGGGAGATGATGGGGGCATTCTCCTGTTCAGAGAAAGGGTACCTTGGTTAATAGGGCTTAAAATCTAAATGTGAGCAGCTACTAAGCAAAGCACTTTCCTCTCACAGTAAACATCTCTGCCATAAAAATGTAATTTGTAGCATTTGCTACCTAAAAATTACTTAAAGAATCTACAAGAGAAGTTATAGAACTTTGTTCTTAAGATGTAGTTGTTTTAGACTGATGACACTTCTTGTATACACTAATACTTTTCTGGTTGCACCTAAGGGTAATCAGCTCATGTAAAATAAACCAAACCAAGCCTTGAATGAAGAAAACTGTCTGGCTCAGAATAATACTTGATGAGCCCTTTGGGAATAATCCAGCTGTGATACAGTCATGCTAGCCATGAAGTAGTATGGGAGGCCTGAGCTCAACATTTATTTGGCAGCTAAAGTCTCTAGAGATCCTTCAAGGGTTCTGAAAACTAGATTTACAATTATTCAGTGCTACGCCTTTTGCCAAAGCCCAAATCAGGTGCTAAGTACTAAAGCATAAAGGAGGAGGACAGCTGGGGCTCCCTTCCTGGAAAAGCTGGCCAGCACATCTGCGAGGAGCCACTCCTGGTAAGAGATGCTTTGAGAGTTGCTATGTCCTTGTGCTGTGGAGGTCTGGTCTTTCTTTGATCAGACATAGCCAGCTTGTCTAAGTGAGACTGATGTTGGACCAGGATTCTAAAAAATACTTGTCCAGAGCAATTCCTCGAACCCTAGCTCAGCTGCTGTAGCTGAAGAATCACATGGCAATTCTGCAGCAAGCTCCTCCCAGACAAGAGCTGTTAATTTCAAATTTGGTTTTATTCTTCATGTGTGTCCTACATGCCATTCACATAATCACTTCCTGAACTGGGAAAAATCTTAGGGAGCGACTTCGCTCTATGCACACCACCGAGACGCTCTCCCTCTTTCTCTGTGCGTAACGGTGTGATTATTAGTCTTATCCTCTCTTCAGGTGACCCGCTGCTTCCTTACCTCCTCTTTTCCCTGCTGCTGTACTGCTTCGGTTCATTTGCAGACCAAGGGCAGACTGCAAGAATAACACAAAACACCCACAGAGGCAAGTCATCAGCGGGACAGGAGCAGCCATATGCCAAACTCTGACTGCACACGATACAGTGGGGCTTCCTTTTAACATTATTTGATTTTTGTTTAACTACATTAACTTGAAACCCAGCTCTCACTCCTAGCACTACTACATAGCAGCTATTATTATTAATTTTTGTAACAAAGTCTTGCTTTGTAGTCAAGGCTGGCCTTGAACTTGCAGTGATCCTTGCCTCAGTCTCTCTAGTGCTGGCATTATAGGCATGCCTAGTTTAGTGTTTATGATTAATGTTTAAAAGACTAAAGCTTGATGGCTCAGATCAGAATTCTTACTTTGGGGAAAAGCATGAATAAAAATATTTAGCATTTAAGAAACTGTTTACTTATTTTCAATTAATATTCTCAATTAAGGACCAACGCAGTTAAAATTTAATCATCAAGCTGGGCATGGTGGCACATGCCTGTGTTGCCAGCAAGCACTTGGGAGGCTGAAGCAGGAGGATCTCTATAGGTCCAAGGCCAGCCTGGGCTACATAGTGAGTTCAAGTCCAGCCTACATAGTCAGACTGTCTCACAAAACTGAAATCAAACCACAAATAAAATTTGATCATCAAATAAACTGGCTACAAACTAGAAAAAAAAAGTCCAACCTCAGACCTCCTGACCACTACTAGAGACCAGACTATGAGTCTGCTGCCACCTGTCCCAGCATTGCAGACAGGGCTGCACTTACCAGAAAGGGTGAGGCCCCAGTACAGCCACTTGAAGTCGGAGTCTCTGGCTGAAGGAGAGAACGTGAGCAGGGTGGGCGCAGTCGGCCTGGCCCTCGAGCACTCTGCACCCCGTCCCTGCTGGCACTCCGTGCTAGAGAAGCCAGCAGCCCAACGTTGCTCACACGGCCCACTGGCTCCTTGGCGGCCTTGTTGGCCATCTTTGTGATGTCCCGTGCCTCCGCTCTAGAGATGACGTCGGGTCTCTTCCCTGGGCAGCGGACTTTCACCCCTCGACAGCCACAGCCTGCGGTGCTGGTAACAGTGGGCTCGGGGGTGGCTCTGCAGTCCCGCACCCGGGGCTGTCGGTGTGGCTTCCCTGGGGCCCTGTTATCCCCAGGACTCTGCGCTGCCACCCTGGGAGGGGACAGGGACAAGGATGGGGACACAGCGCTGTCCCTCTGCTTGCCCTGGGTACCCATGCTGCAGCCTGGCCCCGCCATGCTCCCCTGGGCCTCTCTGGGGTGCAATGCATTCTCAGGTGCGCACTCTTCGGGGCGTGGCATCTCCAGGAGAGGGTCATGCACACCCTCAGTCGCCGAGTTCCCCGTGGAGTGCTGGGTGCCCCAAAACTGGGAGGGCCCTGGCAGGCGCCCCAGACTTGTTAGTGCAGGCAGCAGCCTGGGGCGTGGGGCCACCCTAGTGGAGCTGACTGGCTGAGTGTCAGGAGAGTGAGGCTGCACCCTCAGGGCTCTCTTGGGCTGCAAGGAAACAATGCACACATGTTACTGGGGGTCTTTTTCTACCCTGCCAGAGAACAGAAGAAAGCACAAGACAGGACGCTGACATTTCATAACCTCAATGAACAATCTAATTGGTTTAAATCTTAAGATGCTGATTGAGAATAATTGCTATTTTGCTTTGTTGGGTATAATTTCCTGAGGATGTGAAAGAATACTTTTATTTCCCATAGTATTATTCACAGGTTGAAAGAACACAGGTTGGTTATAGGTGATCTAACACTGCTGGCCTATTTTTGATCCTAGACCATCTTTCCTGCCAGAATGAACAAGTGTTTCGAAGAGAGCTGAGAGGCCTCAGCTACTCTCCTGGAAGGAATTTGTGTTTCAGGAGGGTTGTCCTGACCCTAATGGTGAGAGGATGGCTTGTGCTCCAAGGTGGTGAGACAGACCCCTGATCCCTGTACTCTGGGAGGCTGAGGCAAGAGATGGCAAGTTCTGTCTCAAAAAAGTAAAATAACCTTAAAAAGGGGCTGGCAATGTAGCTGGGAGCTAAGGCCCTGCATCCAAGCACCCGCCCCCCAAAAGGAAGAAAAGAAAAGATAGTGGCTCGCATGTCACTCATGTAAACTGCTTGTGCGCACAGTATGGTTCACGGTGAACACCTGCTTTCTCTCAGGAGCTTGGGACACACACACTGGGCAGAGGGTACCCTGCGGACAGGCCCACTGAGGGCCCTGTTGGCTCCCTGGCAGGCAGCATCCCTTGGTGGAGCAGCTCAGTACATGCTACAGGACCCTGGGAAGTGTGGGCCTGGCTTTCTCTGGACTTGGCTCCCTGTACCTTTTCCCTTTGTTGATTTTGCTTTGTATCCTTTGCTGTACCAAAGCTTAGCCACAGTGTGATTATATCTTATGACTCTTCCTAGCAAATCATCAAACCTGATGAGTGAATGTTCTGCAAAAATTCATGATCTTATATGGAAAGTTGAGAATTAAAAGATTTAATAAAATGGTAGCCAGCAGGGAATGGGATAGGGTGGAGTACTGGTAACAAACAAACACCCACCCTTACAAGATGGAGAAAATATACTATGTTGTCAGGAAGTCCAGATAATCTGGGATACAGTGTTGTGGAACTAAGAAGGAAGGGCCTTGTGAAGCTGACCAGCTCCTACTGCTGCTTTGGTGGTGGGGCCATTGCCAATCTACAATAATATATCCACAAAGAATATTCTTCAGAAGCGAGGCTTATGACTTCCAGGCTGCGGAAACTTATTCTAGTTGTCTATATCTGAATGTGTCCATGCATCTTCCACCCCCGCCCCACCAATGAGCAACCTAAGCAAAGACACTGGGCTGGGAAAGTGGCTCAGTGGGCGAGGCACGTGCCTAGCACCTGGGAGGCCCTGGGAAATGTGGAAGGCTCATCTGCAAAGCCAATAGCTGTGGCAAGAAGGTAAGCGTGGAGCTTCAGCCACACCACACCAAACCACACCACACCACACCACACTGAACCAAACCACACCACACCACACCACACCACACCACACCACACCAAATCACACCAAACCACACCAAACCAAACCAAGAGAGAGAGAGAGGTGTTAAACTGCAGATGGAACAAAAGAAGCCGACAAAAGAAAAAAAAAATCCTACAGAAGGCAGGTCTACGACCTGTGATATCAAACATGGACCACCAGGATGAAAAGGGCAATGAGAAATCGACATCTTTCAGAGAACAAGGAGGAAGTTTCAGAGGCACAGTTTGAGGTAGAAGAGCTAACTGGAAGGAAAGGAGCTTCCATTTGAGAATGTGAAAAGGAAGGTCAAGAAAGACAGAGGGAAAAGTAAAGATCCCAGAGAAATGGACGTAAATCACAAAGCCTTCCTTCCAAAACAGTGCAAGTGAATTAAACAGAAACAACTCTAGCACTCTGGGAGGCTGAGGCAGAAAGGACTGCAAGTTTGAGCCCAATCTGGGCAACTTAGTGGCTGAGTGACACCCTGTCTCAAAATAAATATAAAAAATAAGAGGGATGAGGATATAGGTCAGTGTGAAGGGCCTGGGTTCAACCCTTAGCAACACAAACAAAAACCAAAATACTTGCAGTTTTCTAGAGAAAAGTGTTTGTGCCCTCCCCCTTGCAGTACTGAGGATCTAAGCCAGGGGTATTGAATCGTGAGGCTACATCTTGAGTCCTTTTCATTTGTTATTGAGATAGGGCCCCACTAAATTATCCAGGTGGGCCTGGAACTTGTCACCTTCCTCACTCAGCCCCCTGAGCAACTGCGGCTGCAGGGGTGAGCGCATGGGTGAGACTGTGTTATAAAGAACATTATAGGAAAAAATAGAAAATAAGCAGAAAAAGGCAGACCTAATACATACAGGGCTGGGGATATAGCTCAGTGGAATAAGCGCTTGCCTAGCAAGCGCAGGGTCTTGAGTTTGATCCCCAGAACCGCAAAAAAAAAAAATAAATAAAAAATAAAAAAAAAATAAAACAAATACATACAAAACTAAGGAAATACATTATAAAATGAGAACTAGAACACTTCAGCTAGATTCACCAACACAATGAAGGGGAAAAAGACCCTAAAACAAGTAAAAAAAATCTATATTATGGCCTTCCAATCTGAATTAAATATTTTAAAATTTTTATTTTAAAAAGAATAACAATTTAAAAAACATTAAGAGCTATACAGAATTTTAAAACAAGATAGGAAATCAACAATGGTTATCTTCAAAGTAGTTGTTCGGATTACCAGATATAAACATGCAAAAGAGGTCAAAAATTAGGCAAAAAAAATGAAGCATTAACTGTTCCTTTCAGTAAACCAACAGAAATTAGTAGTACAACTATCTTTGCTATCTTGTGTGTGTGTGTGTATATACATACACATATATGTTTTCCCTTTTTTTTTTAATTTTAAAAGTAAAAGCACAAAAACCTATTAGCAAACAGACACAAAGTAGCATAAGAAATAGTACAATCAAAACTGATTTACAGACAATGTGACATGGACTCAACAATGGTTGTTGCTTTACCTATTGATATCTTCGAAGTGTATATTCATGAACACAAATACAGACATGCGAAATTGGTCAAACAATTGATCATCTCAACAACAGGAAAAAAAAAAAAAAAGAAAGAAACCGGAAAGCATTAACAAAGAGGCACAAAGTAGTACAATAACAGTAAGATCAGAATTGAATTATAGACAAAGCATCAGAAAACCAACAGTAGTTGCTGCTTTGCAAATTGATATCTTCAAAGTGTGTGCTCAGGGTAACACATACAGACATACAAGATTGATCGAATAACCTGTCATCAACTATTCCTTAGCATTAAGTGATATAATACAATAGTAGACCCATGTTAGCCCTCCTGCACACATGTATCTACATATATACATACATACAATTTTTGCCTTTTTCTCCTTTCCCTCGTCCCATCTGTTCCTTGCTTTTGAACAGATTTCCTTCATGTCTCTTAGTTTATATTCCCACCCTCAGGTTCTTACACCAGTGATACAATACATTGCCTGCTCATGTACCGCTGATTTATTTCACTTATGAGTATGGACTCCAGTTTTGACCACTTGCCTACAAAGTCCCCAAAACTTTCTTTATAGCTGAATAATATTCCATTATATAAAAATGCCACAATTTTTAAATCCAGTCTTCTGTGGATGGACACTTGGGTTGCTTCCACATTTTAGCTATTACAAATTGTGCTGCTATAAACATGGGTGCACATATATCAGAGTGATATGATGTTTTCAGATCTTCTGGGAAAATACCCAGAAGGCGAATAGCTGGTTTGAATGGAACCTCTAGACCTAGTTTGCTGAGAAATCTCCAAAGGGCTCTCCACAGTGGTTGCACCAGTCTGCATTCCCAATAGCAGTGTAATAGAGTCCCTACTTCTCCACAGCCTCGCCAGCATCTGTTATTGGATGATTTTTTAATACTGGCCGGTCTTACTGGGGTGAGATGAAATCTCGCTGTTTTTATTTGCATTTCTCGAATGACTAAGGATGTGGAACATTTTCTCATATATTTATTTGCCATTTGTATTTCTTTGTCTGAGAATTGTGTATTCATCTCAGATGCGCGTTTCTGGATTGGGTCTTTGAATTTGGACAGGTACATGTTTTTTAATTCTTTGTATGTTCTAGATAGCAGTCCTTTGTCTGAGGGACAGCCAGCTAGGAGTTTTTCCCCATCTGTGGGTTTTCTTTTCACTTTGCTGGTGATTTCTTTAGATGTACAAAAACTTTTCAGTAGGATAGGTCCCAGTTATTGATCCTTTGAAGTGTTTCCCTTGCAGTTTCATTTTTGTTCATGAAGTCTCTGCCTACTCCTATGTCTTCAAGATTTTTACCTACTTTCTCTTCCAATAGCTTTAGAGTTTCTGTTTTAATGTTGAGGTCTGTGATCCATTTTGACCTGAGTTTGGTGCATGGTGATAGACTTGGGTCTATTTTCAGTTTTTGGCAAGAGGCAAGCCAGTTTTTCCAGCACCATTTATTAAACAGGCCGTCTTTTTTCCAGTGAGTTTGGTTGACCCCTTTGTCAAATATTAGGTAGCTGAGTGGGTTTTTCGTTATGGTTGCATCTTCCAGTCTGTTCCATGGATCCTCAGGTCTGTTTTTTAGCCAGTACCAGGTTGATTTTATTACAGTAGCTTTGTAGTATAATTTCAGGTCAGGGATTGTGATTCCACCTGACTTGTTTCCCTTCCTTCTTGTTTTCTTTTTTCCTTTCCCTCATCCCAGATGTTCTTTCCTTTTAAGCAATTTCTTTCCCTTTTCACAGTATCTGTTGTACCTTTTGGATTTTATTTACTCTTTCAGCTTCTTACACTAGGGAGACAATACAATGTTTACACATGTGAGTCTGGTTTATTTCACTTATGAGTATGGCTTGAGTTGCATTCATTTATCTATAAAAGCCTCTAGTTTATCTTTTTTACAGTGAGTAATACTCTACTGTATAAAAATACCACATCTTTTTCATCCATTCCTCAGTTGATGGGCATTTGGGTTGTTTTCAACATTTAGCTATGACAAATTGTGCTGCTATAAACATGGGTGCACATATATCACTGTGGTATGATGTTTTCAATTCTTCTGGAAAAATACCCAAAAGGGGAATGGCTGGGTTGAATGGGACCATTAATCATAGTTTTCTGAGGAATCTCTCCACTGATTTCCACACTCCTACCAACAGTGGAGAAGCACTCCTTTCTCCCCACAGCCTTGCCAGCAATTGTTATTGGTTGATTTCTTGATGGTAGCCATCCTTTCTGGGGGGAGATGAAATCTCAGCATTGTTTTAATTTGCATTTCTCAAATTATCAATGATGTTGAACACTGTTTCACATTTATTTGCCATTTGTATTTTTTCATCTGAGAGGTGTGTGTTTATCTCAGATGCCCATGTTTGGATCAGGTCTTTGAATTTTGAGGGCCTGATTTTTTAAAAATTCCTTATATGTCCCAGATAAAAGTCATATGTCTGACAGTTGGCTAAATTTTTTTTCCCATGAATTAAGTAATTTAAAATTAGTATTCACAGATACTTTTTAAAAAGTCTAATCAAGGCTGAAGATGGAACTCAGCAGTAGAGTGCTTGCCTAGGATGCACACCACCCCAGGTTCCAACAAAAAGCAAGAGCAAAAACAAAAGAAAGGCTCATAGGAAGATAAGAAATAAATTGACCCAGTCCAATGAGTAATATCAGAAATGAAAATGAAATCATTTCAGGAATGAAGAATAAATTATAAGGTGTCCAAAAGAGACAAGATTCTACTGAACATTTTAAAAAGCACTGCAAAAAGGTGAAATAGTCAAGAGAATGAAGTTTCAGCAGGTGTATAACATTTCTAGAAAAGAAATGAATAAGATAAATATTAAAAATATACGAAGTACAAGAAATCATCCTGAAATAAAAGAGTTGAATCTTTATGTTAAGAAAGCGCAAGTGTGCAGTGAAATGACTAGAATGGTAAATTCCAAGACACATCCTAAGTAAGACTATCACACTTAAAAAAGATAAAAACAGCAAGTAATTTATGAGGAAAAGCTGGTTGGATTGGCACTAAAATAACTGTAAAGTAAGTTTTCAGATAAATGCTGAGAAAATTTACTGTCAGGAGCCCTAAATGAAAAGAAATTCTGAAGAAGACAATTCAGGCAGAGGGGAAATAATCCTTGAAGAAATCATAAAACCGCAGGGAAGAACAAGGAGCAACAGATAAGACAGTTCTGTAGGTAAATGAAAACATAGTCTAATGCCGGCAATATAAAACAATTAGGGGTTCCAAGCACACACAGACTTAGCATGATGACAGGCATAAGTGAAATGAGAATGGTCAGATTCTGGTGTCAACTATAGTAATACTACTACTACTAAGTCAAAGTCATAGAAATTATTTTTACTAGACAATAGTAAATCAAGGATGTACACTTGTAATTTCCACAGTAACCACTAAATGAAAGCAGTAAGAAGGTATAGTTAATAAAAATATAGAAAACAAAAAATAACAAAAAATAGAGTAACCCTAAAAAAACCAAAGGAAAGAAACAAAATGGATGATAAAATAGAAAATAATACTAAGATGAAAAATGTGAATGTATCAGGAATTACATTAAATGTAAGTTAAAGACTAAATCAGGTGTGGTAGCACATGCCTGTAACCCCAGCAGTTTTACAGGATGAGACAGGAAGATCACAAGTACAAGGTTTGAATTCAGGCTGATTAATTTAGCCACTTAAGAAAACTCTCTCTTGGCCAGGTGTAGTGGTGCACGCCTGTAATCCCACTACTTGGGAGGCTGAGGTAGAAGGATTGATGTGAGCATAAGGCCAGCCTAGTCTACATGGCAAGATCTTGTCTCAAAAAAACCAAAAACAGAACAAACAAACAAACATGCTGGGGATATAGCTTATTGTGAAGGCCTTCGTTCAACTGCTAGAACTGCAAAGGCAGACAAATAAAATTAAGCTTATCATTTTAGATAAAATGAGCCAACCTATGTGCTGCTTAAATTATAACCACTTGAAAGTCACAGAATGAAAAGGGTATATACAACAGAAGCACAATTAAAGCATAAGGAAGGTATTGCAATTGCACTGCTTACTAATCTAGAGATCTTCAAAATATGTATGGCAAAAATTAAGAACTTTTAGAAAAATAAATCCACAAACAGAGGAAGATTTTAACATATTTCTCTCAATAAATGATAGAAAACAGAAATTATCTCCAAAAAAAGAAAAATCACTCAAAACAAATCAGAACACAATTAACAAACTTGATCCACTCGCAGATATAGAGAACACTCTACAGTGACCAAATAGAATCTTTTCAAGGGTGTCAGTAGCATTTACCAGTAAGTACAGTCACAAATCACACCTTTCCTGTTTTCAAAGGACTGAAATTATTGAGTATGCTTCCCAACCACAGTGAAATGATGCTACAAATCAGCATTTAAAAACTATGCACAACTGCAATATTTTTGGAATCTACAGAACCAATTTCTAAGCCACTAGTCAAAAAAATATCACCAATACTACCCAAAGAGCTCTACAGACTTAATATAATCCCTACCAAAATCCTAAAAGCAGTTTTTAAGGAAATAGGAAAATCCATCTTAAATGTCACATAAATAAAGCCACTGTGGAAAAGAGTCTGGTGGTTCCTCCAAAAATTACAAATAGAATTATTGTACTATGTTTTCCAGTAACTTCATTTCTACTGTACCCTAAAGGAAATGCAATCCATATCTCTGAGAGGTATTTGTACCCGATGTTCACAGCCCTATTATTCACAACAGTTAAGATGCTGGAGCAACAAAATGATAGAAAATGTGTCCACTGATGGATATATGGATAAATAAAATGCAAAGATAATAACGATTAAAAAAAGCATTTGAGCAAGGATTTGACAGAAAAAAAACCACATGCCCAACAGACACGTGAAAGATGCTCTATTTCCCTCCTCAGAGAGATTAAGCCCACAGGGCAATGCTACTAGACATCAACCAGAATGGCAGAAATAAAGACGAGGATATGCCAAACAGGGACCAAAAATGCAAGTCTCACTCACCACTGGACAGAATGTAAATTGGGTTAATCACTTTAAAATCACTTTTGAAAACTGACAGTATTTACTAAAGCCAGAAGTAAGTATTATCCATACTAAGCAAATACTAACATAGCATTTGGGGCAGTACTGGGTGTTGAGACCAGGGCCTTGGGTAGGCTGAGCACCTGTTCTTTATTTTTTTTTTGTGGTACTGGGGATCGAACTCAGGACCCTGTGCTTGCTAGGCAAGCGCTTATTCCACTGAGCTATATCCCCAGCCCTTGAGCACCTGTTCTACCATGGAGATCTCCCCAGGATTAATCCAGAATTTTAAGAAGTAATTGTACAAGATTAAGCTATGTTTCATCATCCTTTCTAGCTCTAGAGCTATGAAATTTTTAAAAATCAAAAATTATTTTAAGTGTAGCACAGCTTTTTCAGTCATGCTACTTGCTTTAAAAACAATTTATCAGTTTCCAGAACTCAGTAAAAACTGGAGGCATAAATACAACGAGTAATGCTTGTCCACGCCCCGTGTGGCCCAGTCCTGCTAGGGTGAGCTAGAGAAAGCCTGGCCGGCACAGCATCACCTTTCTACCGAGGTTCATGTTCTCCATCTTCGCCTTGAGCAGCTTCATCTTATTCATAGTTACTGAATTTTCAATGGTCTTTTGGCCGGAAGGAGAGGGCTCCACCCCCTCATCCTCATCGGTACACAAATTGTACATAGAACCACCGCTGCAAAGAAAACGAAAACGACTTGAAGCTTGCTCTACGCCTATCCATCCGTGAGTAAGCCCTAGTCCAGCGGCAGCTGCAGAGGCTGCCAGGGCAAACCCGTGCTCTCAGTGTGCATCTAAGGAAGATACACTGTGGAAAGGTCTTCCTTGGAAGAACAGACCAAAGGGGATGGATACTGTGGTGAACACCTAGGCAGCTGTGCTCTGAACTCAGTGTATCCCAGGCAGAGATGTTTTGGCACTCGCTCTATCACTCAGGTAGAGGAAAAATCCATTTCCACAAGAATATTTAGCCAAGGCTGTAAGTACACAACCTAAACCACAGGCTCATCCGATTTCTATGACCCAGAATGAAAATGAAATCATCAGAGAAGTACCAGTTCACACGCATCTGAGGGACTTACACCAGAGGAAGGAACTCTGACACCAATGTTATCAGAATGTTCTCTCTTCTCAAAGGGTATTAAAAGGGGCAACAGAATTTTTCCAGTATGTTTGGAAACATAATCATCTAGAAC
This sequence comes from Dinomys branickii, assembly GCA_004027595.1. Classification (NCBI taxonomy): domain Eukaryota; kingdom Metazoa; phylum Chordata; class Mammalia; order Rodentia; family Dinomyidae; genus Dinomys; species Dinomys branickii. The sequence continues at coordinate 33,401 of PVLD010003078.1, forward strand.
AGCATGGATTTGAACACAGTGACACCCACGGTAGTCAACCCTTGGCACACATTATTATTACACGTTATGCTTTTTCACTTTTTGTATTTTATTAGTGTATACAGGTATCCAGAGGTTTGGCTTTAAGCACGTTTGTACATGCATGGAACATACTTTGAGTACTTTTACCTCATTATGCCCTGCCCTTTCTTTCCCCATCCCCTTTCTCTAATAGTCTCCTTTTCTAATTTCTTGCCATTTTTTCTCTATTTATTGTATTCTGGTACCAGGAATCAAACTCAGGACTTTGCTCTTGCTTTGGCAGGCACTGTGCCACAGAGCCATATCCCTGACCACTCTCTATTTGTTTTAGATTCCACAGTAATTTCTTTTTTATTAGTATGTTTGCAATACATAAGAATTGCACTCATCTGGGGGAATTAGTGCACATAGGTACCGTATTTTAATCAGTCTTACTTCCTTTTCTCTTTCCCCTCCTTCCCCTCTCCCAACAGCCTACTCCCTTGTTTCCTGCCATCTTTTATGCTCTTTATTTGTATTTGTGGTTTCTCATATAAGAAAATCATGTGACGTTTAACTTTCTGTGTGTGACTTATTTCACTTAGCATTATGTCCTCAAGGTGCACCCATTTCCCTACAATGCCTCAATTTCATCCTTCTTTATGGCTAAGCAGTTAGATCCCACATGCTACATTTCAGTTACTGATTAACCATCATGACATTTATTCACACTTCCAAGAACCATTTGGAGCCTCTTCCCTCTGATCACATTCTAGAATGACACTCTGCACATGATCTTCACATTTATACTTACATGTCTGTTTCCCTCTTATACAGCACATGTGAGGCTTTACACATCCTCTTACTATTTGCACCTGGCAGTAGTGCTTGACATATAGCAAATAAATGTTTGATGCACTGAAAACAAACATTACTAAAATCTCAGTACATTTCCAATAATGAGAAAGTTAGAATGAAGAATTACAATGGTAAAGGTTTGTAAAAAACACAAGTTCACTGCAGTGGCTACTTGTTGACAATGCAAAGGTGAAAGTCTCAGTAGCAGAAACCTCCCTGGGCCATCCTGCCCAACTCCTGCTGATGGTCAGAAGACAACAGAGTAGCACTGACCAAACCGACACAAGACAAAAATACACATTTGACATAGGGCCCATTCATTCTTCCCAAGGACCTCTGATCCACCTTCTCTAAAAGTTAATGTGTTTAAATGTCTATCTGAAACTAAAAGCCTTCTGTGATCCCTCAAGGAAATGGTCTTGTCAAATTGCAACTTTAAATATACAATTTTAGACACAATGCAAGTGTTCCTAGAAATTCTATAAGGTGCTAGATATTCTGGAAAAAGATATTCTTTTGATAATTAATTGTATTTGCTGCCTAGACTGCCACAACAACCCTAAGGCGTGCTTCCTGTCTTGGAACTTGCCCGCTATCCCTCCTGACAGTGTACTCTGACCTGAAGAAAGCCTTACCATTATCCTTATCCTTGCCTTGGTAAATTCTTTTTCACTGTGTGCCTCAATGGTCTTTCATATGCTATCTCACACAGCACTCAGCATATTTGGAGAATGAGTCAAACTTTAAACAGAGCAGAATAAGGATATTAGTCACTGCACCTGAAATACTTACATGCCTAGTGAAGCATGTAGCTATACTACAGAGGCATGAGGTATAACATTTCCTATTCTGGGTGGTTATGAGACATGGGGACAGCCCAGGACACACAGGGCACATTCCATGCTTCTGAAGCACATGCCACCAGCACACAGGCAGTGCAGATAGCGGACGTCCTTAAGCTTACTGAGGTGAAATGGATGATGTTTTGTGATTGTGAGTTAACCACCTGCGTAGCAGGCATGAATGTCAGAAGGGACAATGCAGGAACTGACTGGCAACTTCCCTTGCTACCTAGTGTAGCTACCCCATGATAAGGATGCCTGTGCATGAGAATCAGCACCAGCAAAACATTGCCCGTTGCTACCAAATGCCTACTCTACCAGGCACTTTCCACATGTTTTCCTGGTATAACTACAGAGGATGGATATTGTACCCCATTTTAAATGAAGCAACTGCAATAGAGAGCTTAGGTGATTTGTCTAGAGACCAGAAAGCCAGTAGACAGAGCGCCTAAGATCCAAGTGCCCCTTGGTGCAGTTCCAAAGCTGATTCTTTCCACCATTTCTTGTTGCCTCCCCTGGTATCAGACCATAGCTTAACTGCAGCATGTTGTGCCCCACAGTGACAAAACTTATAGCTGTACGTGATGGGTGGTTGCCTCTATCTTGAGGTTAATCACACCCCTGAAAAGGAGGGTAACGTGAAGTATGTTAGTTCATCTGGTAGACGGGAAGGAGTGTCTCTAGCACACTCTCATCTTGGTTACCTGGCATTATTTTTAAAATTTTAAATATTTCTAAGGTACCTTGTGACATTTTAAGTTTAATTTTATCATATTCTGAAGGAAATTTTGGACTTAATTATTATCATAATGAAAAGACTTATTCTCTTATAGAATATGTGCATTCAAGAAGATCAAGATACATATTTCATTGGATGTATTTTAAAGGATAAAAACACCTTTAAATTCACCTCATTTTTTTTCTAACAATCACAGTATTATATTGTCTTTCAAAAACCATGGATTCATGAGCTCACTTAGAAGGCAAAGTTTTTTGGATGGAAAAATGTTACTTGACGAAGATAACACAGTGATTTATAAAATTTTTTCCAAAAGTATCATAAATTTAAGTGTTCTAGTACTTACTGAATTTCTACACATTTTCTTTCTTGTCTTCTACTCCTCCTCTCCCTCCCTCTCCTTCTTCTTTTTCCCTCTCTTCCTCCTCCCTTCCCCTCCTCCTCTTTGTTTTTTGAGACAAGGGTTTTACTATGTAGCTCAGGCTGACGTCAAACTTACAGCAATCCTCCTGCCTCAGCCTCCCAAGTGCTGGCATTACAGGAGTACACCACAATCTTGTCCTTGTCTTTCTTCATGTTTTCTTGAGTGTTACACAAAGTTTTCCCTAAACATTTTAGTATAATAATATGATTAAAATAATTTAATATGGTTAAAGAATAAGAGATGTGCAAACATAGTATTTATTTCAACAGGAATATTATTCATTCCAAAGCCAAGACCTAATTTGACTTTTACAAACAAGTTACTATTTAAGTCTTGCAGCTGGGGATACAGCTCAGTGGAATAAGAGCTTGCCTAGCAAGCGCAGGGTCCTGAGTTCGATCCCCAGTAACGCAAAAAAAAAAAATTTCTTAAAGTCTTGCAATGTCTCCTTCAATCTTCTAAAAAAACCAGAAAGGTAGTACAATTCATAAAAATATTTGAGACTCAAAAAGACTGATGCTGCATTTCGTATCATAATGAATCAAACACCTAACTCTATTTCTTCTTAAAGCAGGAATCAGCAAAGTATGGCCATGGGCCACAGCAATTCACCTGACCATATATTGTTTTCCTGCTTTTGCACCATAGTGGCAGAGGTGAGCAGCTGACTGTGACTGCATGTGGCTCTCTCCCTGCCTGTGGTCCAGAGCAGTAGCCCTTGCTGTGTGCATCTTCTCTCTTGTAGCCCACACACCCTTGCAAACCAGATCCTTGGACAACAGTCACCATCCACTGTCATGGTCTGTTTTCTGTGGCCACCAGCTGCAAGTGTGTGCTCTCTTCCACACGCACTCTGTGGGGCTCAGAATCCTAAGGGGATCTGTGACTCCAACCTCCGGTGTTTGGATCCATAGTCTATCCTTAGGTGTAGGTATGACCATGACAGGCTTCTAGTTAGTGGAATAAAAGGGAAAGAGACTTTGCAGATCTAATTTAGCCCTAAATCAGTTCATTTTGAGTTAGTCTGAAATAGAGCAGAGAGCTAGACATGGTGGGGATACTTTGAGTCCCAGTTACTTGGGAAGCTGAGATGGGAGCACTGCTTCAGCTTAAAGGCTGGAGATGACCTGGGCAACAGAGCAACATGGTCTCCAAAACAAACAAACAAACAAACAAAGAAAACAAATCATAAACAGAAGGTAATTGAGGACATCCTTTAGCAAACAGCCAGCAAAACCTGGAGCCTCAGTCTGAAAGGAAATGAATTATACAATGTGAATAAGCTTGAAAACAGATTCTCTTTCCAGTGCAGGCTCCAGGTGAGAACATATCCTGACGACTGTGGCAAGCAACCTGTGGCACCCGAAGCCCCAGACTCTGCTTCACAAACTATAAGCTCTTCTGTCTTTAAATTGTTTTACATATTTATTTATTTGTTTCACTGTAGCTATGCAGAATACTTTGCCTTCCCCTGTCTTCTTTGCAAACTCCCTCTACTTTCTCTCTCCCACTTCCTCTCAGAGACTGTCCCTAACTCTCCATCTTTAGGTAAAATGAACATCTTCTCTGCTTTTCCAGAGATCTTGGTATCTTGTTACCAGTGCCCGGCTACAAAAGTTCAGTAAGTGTCTAGTGACTGAAAGTGAATCACAGTAAGGTGGAATGCCCAGAGACTCAGAGGTGAACATAGCCAGTTCCCCACTATTCTTACTGCCTAGCTACCCCCTTTAGGATTTTTCTTTTGATTTTCAAGGTATTATTTTAATTTATGCCCCTTTTAGAGAGTAAGAAAATAAAAACGAAGAGATTTATCACTCTTGTGACAGAGTTAAATTTTGAAAAAATATCAAGTGATAGGATTAACCCTTTTTACTATGTCACAGTTAAGTGCCATGCTATTATCACAAGACTGTTATCTAGGAGGCATCTTAAGAGTTTCACAAAGTAATAGAAACAAATATCTTTTACAAAAAACTCTTACTTTGTAAAGAAGCTGTAGTTTTAGAGATTACTCTAAATGTCAATCATACAAAGAATCAAATATAAGGGGAAGGCAGGGAGAACTGCATAAAATTTAGTTTGTTAACATACTAAGCTTATTTTGTAACACAAAGTAAACATAAGGGTATATGGAGTGTATCATATGGTACTCTCTTTTTCTAGGTGAGATATGTAAATGAAAACCTATTTACCTTAAACATTCAGATAATGGTGTTAAAGTGCCATCTCCCCTATCTACTACACGAAAGAAATTCAACTGATCTCCTTCTCGGTAAACCAAGAATGTGACTTGTCTGCTGCAGGAGGCCTTCTCCCAGACCTCATCTCGCCTGGGGTCCATGCACTTGGCCATCTCCCTAAGCGGGTCTTCTGTGGGAACTAAAGTAGAAAAATTAACAGAAAGCTTTCAATTTACAGCAACTTTTGTGCATCTTATACAGTGACAGGACATAATATGCTCAAATGAGCAACCACCTGTGCATATAATATACATATGCTATTTTCCAAGTACGTTTCTGGTCTCTACAGTTCACATAACATTGCCTATGTCAGGCTTATATGAAAGAAATAAAATGCATCATTATGCTGACCACAATGAGGATTTTATTTTCCTGCACCACTAGAGTCTGTATATCTTCTAATTTTATGGCATTATGATCTAAGATTTTCCCACTGGATACCTTCTGCTTCCTATATTTTCAAATATTGTTTCCAATGATCAACAAAAATTAAAAATAATACAAATGACACTAACTTTAGAATAAAAGGTAAACACATACAGTTAAGACATATGTAAAGAATTAGAAGGGAGGGCTGGAAGTATAACATAATAGAACACTTACTTACATCCCTAATACCGTGGGTTCATTCCCCAGCAGCAAAACAAAAGCAAACTAAAAAACACTTAAAATGGCAGCAGCAGCAGTAACAAATCTCTTTTTATTTCTGCTTTTATATAAAAGTTGTTTCTTCTCAAACCTGCTCCTTCACATGAAGTTTAGTAACACAATATAGTGACTCAGCACACAGGGGCTGCTGTACTAAAGTGTAGTATCTGAGGTGGTCAGTATGTTCTTTTGGGTCAGGATCCTCTCAGGACTCCCTGCTGTCCTGCAGTGTAGATGTGTGTGCTAAGAGTGTAGAGCTATCTGGGTTGACCGGAGCTATTCTGACACCACACAACTTGCAGGCTCTGGAGCTCTAGAGTTGTCCTCGGGCTTGAATGACACCATGGCCACCTTGACAACCTGCTTGCAACCACAGCAGCCACTGACTTTACCCCAATGGTGGGAGTGGACATTAGGAGATTGCTGCTTATAGGATAAATGCATCAGAAGGCTCAAACCCAGGTCTGGGGAGTCTAAGTAACAATGCTGTAGAAAGCAAAAGTTCTCTCCAAAGACATCTCCCTGCCCAGCTGCAGAAACACTGTTGTTTCCTAAAAGAAGCAATAGTTTTCCAACATGCATAACTTTCCTTCACTTACAAACAAATCACAAGCATATCCTAATCTTTAAAAAGAAGTACTACCAAAAGAAAAATACCAAACTCCAAAAGGGGTAAGGAAAAATCACCCAAGATATTCCTATATCCTAAATTCACAACCCACATACAAATGGTAGAAATAAAGATTTGTTTTGTGAAATCATCATTTGAATGATTTGATTGACTTAGATATAGAATGTATAATTATTAAAGGACCATTTTTCAGGTAAGTTCTTGCCCTTTTAAAGTGAATGGTCTCCTTCCCACATTAAATGAATGAAAAATAAAAATGATGAAGCTAGATGCTAGGTTTTGCTGCTGCTGTCACATGAGGGCCTCTCCTGAGCAGCACGGGACCTTGCTAGGAGGCCTGGGCTACTTCTGTACATGTGTGTGCACATGTACATGCATGTGCATGTGTGTACCTGTGTCCACACATGCCGTGCATGTTTTTCCGTGTCAGAAGTCATTTAGACTTCATCAGCTACAAAACAATGCACATGTAACTAGGGTACATTTTAATTTCATAAAGAAAAGCATTTTTAATGTTTATCTCAATGTTACTGGAACACACGTGATAAAGATATTCTCTGCGCCACGGTTCTGAAATAGTACGATGAACTTAGCTTCAATAGTATGGTTTCTCAGGTATAGTCTGGAAAGCTACTAAATATGGGTGTGGTCTTACTTGTTCACAAAGTTTTAAATGACTTACAGTGGGCAATACCAAGCCTTTGATGTTAAAAAGTGTATTTAATAGAGGCAAATTTATTTTAAACATTTTATTTCAGTCTTTCTGAGACAAGATTTCACTAAGCAGTTCAGGCTAGCTTAGAACTCACTTTGTAGCCTACACTAGCCATGAACTTGCAGTGGTCCTCCTGCCTCAGCCTCCCAAGTGTTGGTATTACAGGAATGTACCACCTTGCCTGACCTAACAATTTTAAATATTAAAAATTAAGTGCTAGCTGATTTGTCAATTCCAAAGCATGCTGCAGAAAGCTGTAGGAAAATTATTATGAAGACTATTACAAAGCTTCAACTACCAAAGGCTAGTAATTCCTCTTATTTTCTTTAAAAAAGAAAAAAAATATATACACACTCAGAATTTGTAGTTCTTATTCTCGTAAGTGTGCAAAATAATTTTACTCCTAGTATGAAAAATTAGGTGTTATAAGTAAACACAATGGTTTAAGGCCAGTACTACACACAAATAACCAACTTTCAAAAATATAGCAGATGTCATTAAACATTGCATAATTCTTTCTTAATGTAATAGCTCAGTAATCACTTAGGGTTCTTGTACTTCTCTCAAATTCATCATTATAAACACTACCCATATCACACAAAAGCATTTTATCAGTCTAGTTAACAGAGACTCGTCTCTAATCTGCTCTAATATGATTATTGTGTTTTCACTAACCTATGCTAAACAGTGCAACAGATCTCACAAAATCCTCTTGAGGCAGCAAGGGAGATGGTAATAATCCTTGTTTAAATCAAATTTGAGAAGCATAAGGATACTGTTTGACATGTGGCAGTATGTCAGCAGTGGACTCATACTTAATCTTCAGTTTTCTGGTGTGAAGAACCAAACAAATCCAAAGGCCTTTCCCAACATGAGATCCACAGAACAGCTGCCTCATGTGGTGGGGATCTGTGTGACATTGTTGAACTAGAGGCCAGGTGAACGCTCCTGGCTCTTCTATGCTTAGAACCTTCTTGTCAATCAAGTCTCTACCTGGACCCTCCCTTTTGCCCCACTTCCATAGACATTGTCACATTATCTTGTCTGTTTCCAGTACAGCACTTACAACCATGTGGAATTAGTCAGTTTTTACAGTTGTTCGCTGGAGGCAGTGTCAGGCAGCAGAGTCTGTAACCCCACATTCACTGTACTGACACCTCATAGCTGGTCACCATGCCCACACTCAGAAAGGATTTGAGAGGGCCATGAAAACCTCCATGAGACCCGGATGCATTATAAATCAGGTAAATAAATGGGCGACTTTGACATTTAGCAATCATTATTTCAGAAATTGAAAACTCAGTAGAAACAAAAAAAGCAAAAGGACTGGTATGAATCTAAATGCAAATGATAACATTATTTATACTACATTATCATTTGCCTTCCCTTTAATTGTGGAGATTTACTTCTAAATCTTGAATTGAACCAGGAGTCATGAAATCTTCTGAAATACATTTAAAAGTTCAGGTCTCTATGTATTTAGGTCTTACAGAATAATCCCAGCGAAACAAATAAGATTCTTCTAAGACCTAACAGCAGAAAAGGAACTTGACTTAAATTAGAGGCTATAAAATTGCTAATTTAAAGAATGTTATTGTCAAGTTGCTTGAACAACTGTCAAACTGCTTTAATGCATGCCTACCTTTTCTAGTATTTATAGGTCCACCACGCATTGCCAAAACCAGCTTCAAAGTACAACCTTCTGAAATGCTGTGAACAGTTAACAAGAAATAATCTATAATCAAGAAAACATATTCAAGTTTAAATGTAATAGAAATGAAGGGCTGATTTGCTAGTCATAGTACCTATTATCTAAGCTACAAAAAGGCACAGCAACATGAATAAGTTAAAAATATTAATATTTACTTGTATAAATAATAAAAAAGTTAAAAAATTCCTTACAGATGATGTGAAACCCCAGAATAAATGCACCAGAAAGGACCTCTGTGATCTGTGCCTCTTCTTCCCACATGTGAGGAGAAGGAGGCCTAGAGAAGAAAGTGGCTTGCCCAGGCCCACAGAGCTGGATGAGAGCAGATCTGCTCACTGGAGCAGACAACAGCAGACAACTCTCATCCTTTTACTTTTTTCTTGCGAAAACAATAATGAAATCTGTGACAGGAAAGAAGTCCGGCAGTGTGTCTGGACCCACAGGTGCACACAGCACTGCTCAGTGACTGAAGGAGGGCTTCAGGAGGAGTCTTGGTGGAGAGCAGGCCTCTTGTGCCAGAACTCTCCTGCGGTTGCACAGGAAAGAAGCAAGGCAGATAGAAATGCATCAGTGTTCAAAGAGAGAAGCAAAGGGGAACAAGAGGTTAACAGGAAGATATAAAAAGCAGAGAGGAACAGTTTCACATGAAAATAATAAAATGTAAGCATCAGAGCGCAAAGATGATTCAGGGACAATGATGAGCACTAAGCTAACAAATCTACGGCTCAGAATTTACAGTGAAATCTGGAGTCAGAGCTTTTATCCAAAGGTAAAGGAGAAAAGCACTGGTCTATAGAGTCATTATCCTGAGCACCTATAAACAGCTAATACACAATTACACTCACTTGTAATCATTCAAGCAATAATCATCTTCAAGTTCCACATTATTCCAAATTAAGTGCTGCTGACAGATGGGGATACCTTAGAGGAAGGAGACAATAAAGAGTGTTACAGAGTTCAAAAGCATCTCTAAAAGAGTATGGTATAAAATTACTCCACTAAAGCACTAAGAGTGCTGACAAACACTTCTAAATGCTAGGTGCTTAGCTAAAATTTACAGGATTACAGGTACAAGCATGGTTAAGAGTAGACAAAATCTATTCACTTTACGAAAAGTATGTTTCAGTAACTCTCTGACCCTAGAAGAAAATATAAATAGTCCTATAAAAGATAAACTCTCATGACTAACCCTTGAAGAGTTTAAGATTTAAGGCCCAGCAGACAGTTCTGAATGCTGCAAATTAGTCTGTATTCAGTTTTATTTATTTTAAATTCAGTGATAAAAATATTATTAATAAATTTCAATGCTGAAAATCAGTCTACAAGACATTTTCCTTATATTTCTAAATATAGGAATAGGCTAATAAGGCTGATTCTATACTCTAGCATAATATTCTATTTTTTACTAATCTGCATATTTAAATGTCCTAAGAAGATTTCAGTTATATTAGTCAGGGCATAAGCATTATGTACTCAATAGAACATTTAACGGATACTGACATTGATGAAAATATTTTTCAAATATTTCACATACTTCCTTCTCAAACTGCTTTTGCTTATATTATGAAATAAGTGGATCAGAATCACAACAGTAAGTGCCACATGCACTAGCGTTTATTACATAAGTCAGGGATCTTGTTTGCATTTGACCTTTGTTATCATAATTCAGCTGTAACAGCTACCCTGTGAAGTGGTAGCACCAGAATCTTAATTTCACAGGTGCTGACACTCAGGAACAGAGATGAAGCAACATGCTAAGGGTACAAGTGTGATCAAACAGTAAGTTTCACATTTTAAAAATTTATTACAATGAAAGACACATTTCTCATTAATCCCCCACATTCCCTCTAGCTTTCAATGTACTTATTCCATCATTCTTATTCTTGCCACTTTCTGAAGCAGATCTGAAGTTCTCTTTCCTGTCTTTATTGTGCCTTTTTTTTTTTTCTTTTTTTTGCGGTACTGGGGATTGAACTCAGGACCCTGCACTTAGCTAGGCAAGCGCTTATTCCACTGAGCTATATCCCCAGCCCTCTTTCCTGTCTTTAGTCAAACTGTTGTGGCTGACTTGAGGTCCAGAGTCTGTTTTAAACATTTACATTTCATGGTCATTTTGACTTTAAGAAAGAGCCAGAAGTCACAGATCCACTGAACAACGGGGTTGAAGACACGTAATGTTTTTATCAGACAGAAATTGCCTTAACAGAGGCAGTGTGTGACAGGATGTGTTTTCGTGATGGAGATGAACCCACCCATTTCTAAGGCAGTTTTCTGTGCACACTGTTTCTTCCATGCTCCAACAGGTCCTTAAAATACTCAGAGTTCACCATAGTGTTTCTAAGTATGAATTCAACTCTCACAGTTCCATCAAATAAAAGACACACTTAACATTACTTTGATTTTGGATATTGACTGACACACTTTTTTTACATGAGGAGAACTGGGTGATTTCCATTGAGAACTCTGAAGTTTAGTCTCAGGATCATAAACACAGACCCAAGTTTCATCTCTCATGATGACATTTCTCAAAAAGCTGGAATATGAGGTGGCATAACTGCATAATTCTAATGAAACTGAAAACATTTCATGTTATTTGTTGTTGGAGATTCATGATTTACAGCACATCTTCTCTCAACTATGGCTCACAACTGAGTGAACCAAACAAGTGGAAATTTGCCACGTAGTGTTATAAGGTCCAACATGCTGCTTTTCATACCCTGCCTTTCTGCTGGGTGGCATGTGTCAGCCACATTCACCCCACATTTCCTGTGGCAATAGGAGACTGAAGCTACCTCCAGAGACTGTATTCAATTTTATGCTGATTCATCTCTAGAATATTGGCCTCCACAAAGCAAGAGCAGCTGTCTGAGCAAAGCACTTCCATAGCATTGGCTGTTCAGAGACCTGAATTTACCAAAGCTCAGTAAGTATCCTAAAAGGGCATCATGAACTACACTGGCGCTTATGGGGCAGGTGTCCATGCCTGTGTCTTCCACATAGGATAGTTCACTTCTTTTGCTTCTATCTAAGTGAGAAGGCCAATAAGGAAAAGTTTTGCAGCTATACATTGAAGCTAAACACACATTGCTTTGTACTACTAGATAGTACTCCAAGATATAACTGTTATAAGTGATTTATGTGAACCTCTAATAAGAGATTTATTCATCTATCCAGTTTTTCATATAATAAACAAAGTTGTCATTGTGAATGCTGTCAGAATCAAAATGGAGTTGCTCTGTGTCAAGCCTAACAAAAATTAAGTGAACAGAGCCAGGAGGTAATGAAGGAAGTTTCTTACCCACAATGACTGACAGTATTAATCACCACAGAGGCCAACATCACAGCCCTGCATGAAGGGTACCAAGCCTTATCCACCTGGGAAATACCTTATGAGGACATCTGTGCAGCAACTGTCTGTTCAAGCCAGGAACCGTGGTATTAATCCTTGTGGCCATAAATTATAATTTCAAAATGTTTTAGGGAATCCTCCTCATTTTGCCTTTAAAATTTCCCCTTCCCTCACCCTCTCTGCATATGTACACAGCTTACTACAGACTGTGTATTTCCATTGTAATGCTTTGTGACTCCTAAGTAAACAATTTTCAGAAAATCTCTATTTAGGTTGACACAAATTGGACACATGAATGTGCAAGTATTTGAGTGTGTGTATGTGCACACACACGTGTACGTTAGTCTGCTTGGGCTGCCACAGCAAAATACCCGGGTTGGGCAGCTTCAATAACGGAGGTACATTTCTCACAGTTCTGAAACCTGGAAGCCTTAGATCAAGGTGCCAGTTTGGTTTCTCTGTGAGCCTCTGTCCCTTGGCACACAGGCAACAGCCACCTGACTGCATACTTACAACTGACTGTGGAGCCTTCTTTGTGTGAGAGCAGAGAGGGCGGGAGCTCCCTGATGTCTCTTCTTATAAGGACACCAGTAGCTTGAGAGGCCCACCTAACGGCTTCATGTAACCTCATTCACCTCCCAAGGCCCTAGCCCCAAATGCTATCATGGGGGTTAAGACTGGATCACAAAGGTCTGCATGAGTGCCTGGGGATAAGTATCTGGCCACTACAGAGAGCGTGTGCATCCCCATTATAACGAATCAAATATTTTTTATTTATTTTTAAAGGAATGAGGGGGAGAAGGGAGGGGAGGGCAAGGGGGGAGTCATGCGAGGGTAATACAGTATCTCAGGCGCATGTGTGAGTACCCCAAAATGAAACCTGTTATTCTGTATAATTAATATGTATTAGAAACCCAACAACATCAGAATTTAAGATGTTCCTTGTCTCTTTTAGAATTTGCAGACCTGTGTTGAGAACATATTCACATGTGCATTAAAATAAACCATATAAGTAGAATCAATTGAGCTTTGGGTAATTAAAAACAAAGGTGGATCATAGCTCCCATCTCCCTATTTCCTTCCACAACAATAAACAACAGTATGGAGGAAAATGAATCTATATAGAAACCCTGCCCTCATAACTTGAAAACAGAAATGTCCAAATTTCAAAATAACTAAAACGGGTCAACTCCCCCATGCCAGTGCAGGACCAATCATACAAATCCAGGAGGTGGGCACAGAGAGGAACTAAAACTGGTCATATGCACAATATAAATCTCTCACCAGGAAGACAAAGGTCATTCTGAGTATGAAAGTTTACAGAAAGGATTCAGGTGGCTTGCAACACTCACAACAAGGAAGGAAACTAAAAGACCTGTGATTTGAAGGAGCTTCTGCAGGAGGCAAAGCAAATGAGGAGCTCCCTGTGATGAGTTTCACTGTGCACGAGTCAGGGGCATGAGGGACTCTGGTGAGACAGAACACCGGAGACAAGGTGCATGCAGTGGATTTACTGTTCTCAGACTGCAGGCATAGTAGCTCAGGGGTCACTTCCAGGCTGTCCTCACATTTCAGGAACGCTGCTTGGTCAAATGGAGTGTTGACTGTATGAGCCTAAGCTGCACAGTGGATGAAGTACCCATAAAAGCAGCCTGTTCTTGGGTTTTAACCTGGGCACGCTGGCTGGAGCAGTGAAGGACATCCCATTTCTAGGGAGGACTAGAAGGGAGCCTGAGCATCCCACCCAGTCCCTCTATGTCTCAGGGTGCTGCACACCCCACATTTTCTATAGCAAATTCTTGAGAACTGCAAGAGAGAAGGGGAAGGACCTGGGTGAGCTCAAGGTTTCCAGGACCTTCCTGCATGCCCTTTAGCGATTCAGTGGTCAGAGGGAAGGCAAGGGTATGAGACAAAAGAGAATTGTAAAACTGGGAACTTACAACACTGAACAAACGTAAGATATATATTGGAAAATGGACACTGCTATGCTGCCAGAGAATGCACCATCACACAATCCTGGAAAATACTCCAGGACCACAAGAACAAGCAAAACAAAAATTAATCAACCCACAGTTAATGTTAGAAGCTAGAAAATGAATTCCATATACACATCAAACAAGCAACATTTCACTCAGAAAAATTACCATGAGGCAGGAGAAAACTATAATGGCCAGATTTCTATCAGAGTTACAAATAATCAAGCATTTGAAGATATGAAAAAAAGCTTTGCATCAGAAATTTAAAAATTAACAGAAATTAGGTAAAAGGAGATATACAAAATATAGAAAAAATAATGACAGTAAGAACCTAAAGAATATAATGAAATAAGTTATCAGAAGAGAATTCACAACAGTCAACAAATGTAAAAGAATGAAAGTAAATTTCTATTTAAAAAAGATGTTTTCCTCAGAATAGAATTTTACAAGTGCCTAAATCCTCAACCAATAGGGAAATTGCTACATAAAGTATAGGAATAGCACTTGCTACAACATTATGTATAGTAAACAGTAAATATGCTTAAAAGGGCTCATCATTTTTCTGTAAATCATAAATTGTAAGAAAAAAGGAAAAGAACGAAGTAAATCAAAAGCATGCACAAGGAAAATAGCAATAAATACAGAAGCAGAAAATATAAAACCAGTAATAAAACTTATAGCTTAACAAAGTAAACTATTAGCTAACTATCAAGAAAAAACATGAATACATAAAATATTAAATAGCAAGGAGATACTGTCTTATTTAAATTATAATTAACAAAATTTCTGCATTAAAACTAGAAAGCTTACACAGATGAATTTTTGTGACACTGGAGGATGTTATTCAGGAATGACATCACAATAAATAGTACAAAGCCCAGATGGAGTCAGCAAACCTCAAGGAGATAAAGTAAACCTCTGATCTACAGTTTTTTTCCAAAGTACAGAAAATGAGTGAAAATTTCCTTATTTAGGAAGAAGTAAATACTATCAACTATTAAACCTATTAAACCTAAAAAAACGCCATAGTCAACCTTATTTATTCATACTGATATGAAAAATCTATTGATTAGCAAACAGAACCCAACATTACACCAAGAAAGCCTTTACTGTAATTAATGTGCCAAGTGGAATGTATTTGAGGAGTGCAGGTTGGTTCAACAGTAAGAAATCTGCTAATGTCACCACACAGTAATAATTCTAATGAGGAAGCAAAACAAAAAATACTGCAAAACTCCAGAGATGCAAAGAAAACCTTTGATAAAATTCAATATCCATTATGACATTTTTTTAAAACTCAGAAAAATATAAATTGAGAGATACGTTCTTAATATGCACTAAGTAAACAAGTTAAACAGATACATACACAGATAACACTAATGGTATAGTAGTCCTAAAACCAGGTATCAGTTAATGGAGAAACACTAGCAACGTGTCTATTAAGACTGGGTACAAAGCAAAAGTGGCCACTATCCTACTGTTGGACAAAGCACTACAGATACTGGTCAATGTCTTTAGAAAATAGACTTCATTGAAGGCCCCAAAATGTTAAAGGAACTAAGAAAAAAGCTACAAATACATAATGCATGTAATTTTCTTGAAAAACCTTAAAGAATCTTTGATAGAACTAAAAAAAATTCAGTACAATAGGATAAAAAATGAATATGCAAATATAAATAGTCTTTAAATTTAAAGAAAACCAGTAAAGGACTCAAAGATAGAGAAAATTTCTTTTGCAAGAGCATTGAAGATGATTTAATAGCTAGTAATATGCTGGGTGGAGTGGTGCACACCTGTAATTCCATCACTCAGGAGGCTGAGGCAGGAGGATCGTTGTGAGTTAGATGCCAGTGTGGGCTACAAAGAGAGCTCAAAGCCAGCCTGAACTGCACTGCAAGACCCTGTCTCCAAAAGACCAAAAAAAAAAAAAAAAACAAACAAACAAAAAAAAAATTTAGTAATAAACTTAAATATCTGTTCAACTATCTGCAAAAAATTTAAAATACATTTGTCAGTTCTGCCTAATTTACCTCACAAATTTAATCTAATCTTACTACAATGACCAGATTTTAAAAGAGATAAGTGATACGTGTACTAAAGTTAAGTAGAAAAACAAACATGCAAGAATAACTAGAACCCTCCCCCCACCAAAAAAAGAAAATCAATGACTACGCATCCTACCAGACACAGAAATGTACCACCAAGCCCCAAAATGAGAGGTTGGTATTGACTGATATGCAGGAAGCCCAGAAATAGATCCAAGAACAGAGCATAATGGTAGGATCTCAAATTACCAATCCCTGAATGATCTTTTTAAATAAATGGTGCTAGAATCACCAGGTAGTCACGTTGGAAAAGACAAAATTAGATCCGTACCTAATACTACCATACATAAGAACAAACTCCCAATAGATTAAAAATGTAAATGTAAAAAAGTAAACTATACAAAGTGGTAAAATAAAATAAGGAATGATTTCTCTTTACTAAAAGGAAAGGTTTTCTAACTACTACTTGAAATTCAAAAGGAAACAAAAGATTGAGAATTTGTCTTAAAAATTTTATATGTGAAAAATAGTTCTTAACAGTGTAAGAAACTCACAAAAAACAAAGTCAAAAGACAACTGACAAACCAGGAGAAAATATGTATAACTTGTAGCATAGACCAAAGGCTAATATGCCTAATATATAACAAACGTTTACAAATTATAGCAGAAAGACCACAATTTAATAAAGGTAAGCAAAGATACGAAAAAGTAATTCACTACAGAATATATGAAGTAGCCCTTAAACATATGCAAAGCCTTCAATACACTCATAATTGCAGAAGGCCACATTTAAACAACATATTAGATTAGCAACAATTTGAAAGTACGGCAGCACTCTCTGCTGGCAAGGCGTTTTCTTAAGACACTGTGAAGACAACTGCTACAATCACTCTCAGGAGGACTCTGGGGACACACCTCATAGAATCACATATGCAGTCACTCACCTCTTGGCCCAGCAATCCCAGTGGCAGTCATCTTCCCTGAAGATATGCTTATAATGTACAAAATCACACACAGGATCATCTATTGTAGCACCATTTAAAATGGGAAAATACTGGAAACCACCTAAATGACACACATAGAAGAATACTAGCTAAACCATGATACACTCACACAATGGAGTTGTACAGACATAAAGAAAAAGTGCTGTACTCTGCCTTCCTCCCTTGGAGCTAGCCAACTAAAAATGTGAACCAAGATAAACTTTCTCTCTTTGAAGTTGTGAGTTGGAAATTTAGACCCTGAGATGAAAAAAGTTTCCAAGACAATCACACACCATGATGAACCTTGAAAACGTTATGCTAAGTGAAAAAGCCAGACAAAAAATATCACATATTGTGTGATAGTATCTATACAAAATGCCCTTTCTCCTCTCTGCCTCTCTACTTCCTCTCCTTCCCTCCCCCCAACTTCCTGACCTTCACGAGGTTTGCAGCTTGGCTCTACCATGATGTTCTACTTTATCACAGGCCAGAAATACAGTGATACCTCAGTTTACAAATTGAGTTTTTTCCATAATTCTGGTCACAGAATTTGTTCCACACAATCAAAATCATGGAAAGAATTAAGTTCATGAACGAAAGCACCATTGTAACAGGGCCAAGTGATCATGAACTGAAGTCTCTGAAACTGTCAGCCAAAATACATGTTTCCTTTTTGTTGTTGTTGTTTTTATCTTTCTGAGACAGGGTCTTGTTATGCAGGTCAGGTTGACCTTGAGCTCACTTTGTAGCCCAGGCTGGTGTCCAACTCACAACGATCCTCCTGCCTCAGCCAAATGCTGGGATTACAGTTGTGCATCACCATGCCTGGCTTCTTTCTTTTTTCTTATGTTTCTTTCTTGTGAGTTAATTTTCCCAGATATTTTGTTACAACAGTGGATTTGATTTATAAAGCCTTTCAACTACCTCTATCTATTTTACCTTATTAGAACTACTGACATTTTTCTATTCATTTCTACCAACATATTTTGTGGTTTCTAATATTTTTTCTCTCTGCATCTTTTATGCATTAACTTGGAGAAAAGGGAAAACATCGAGTACTTTAATTTTTCACTGCCATTTGGAAGTTACATAACTGTCTGTAATCTGAAATGATTACTCTAACAATTTAAGTGATCATATTTACCAAAATGAAAGCTAAAGCTAATCACATCTTTATAGTCTTCACCAATAATACTAAAGGCCTTAACACACTCATTTCAAGCAATGCTACCTTGAATTACATGTTATTGTTATCAGTATTGTAATACTCTCTCGATTTTTCCTATTTTGCTAACCTTCATATGTTAGCCATTGCTTTCTTGAGTAAATGTTTACTTAGATTAACCAAGTGGTGTGCCACCTGCTAACCATTCCCTTACTTTCCCCCAGCTTTACCTAAGACATAGGTGATGAAGACAACCATAGATCTTCACATCAGTTCCTTCACAGATAAGCTGCTACCTTCTTAGCCATATCCTTTAAAAAACTCCTTTGGCCAAGAGTTCATTTTTAGGAAAATCAAGGATTTTTCCTAGAAATATCTTTTATTTTGTTCTCATGCCTGAAGGGTATGCTTACTGGGTATTCAATTTTATTTAGAGATATTTTCTTTCAACACTGAGAAGGTAACATTCCACTGTTCTTGTCTTTCTTTTATTATGGCTGAAAAGTCAGTTATGCCAAGATCTTGGTTTGTGCTACCACTCTCCAATTAAAAGAAAAATAAAACTAAACAAGAAACCCAAGGCTGCTTGAAGACATGGTTTAGTGTAGGATAGGGGCAAGAAATACCCAAGATGAACCTGGGGCATCTTCTAGGATTGCAAAGCAAGTGAGGGGCTCTAGAAGCAGTGGTTCTGGGGGTCAGGCAGCAAATACATGCCTATGAGCCCACTGCCCATGGCGCACAGGCACCACCCCGTCTCTTCTCTACCTGTCTCTGGCAAAGGGAACAGAGTCTGTCAGAAACTCTAGGAACAGACACCAGCTCTGCTGCCTCTTTCTGATGAAACATGTATCTTACACTTCAGTTTAAAGTGATAATAGCCCAGAATTTTACAAAATTAGTGAGATACACCAAGTCCCAGATGTGGGAAGCTGAGAGAGCAACAAACAGGATAAATATCCAAATATCCACATATATATGTGTACATACATATAAATATGTACACTGAGACACATATCAAACTTCAGAAAAGCAAAGACAAAGAGCGAATCTTTAAACAAGGCAGAGGGAAACAAAGCCCCTTTTCTATAAAAGGAAAGATAAGAACTCCAGCAGACTTCTGAACATCAGAAATCACGCAAGCAAGAAGACAGTGAAATATTTAAACTGTTGAAAGAAAAACCATAAATATGAATTTCTATACCCTGTAAATTATCCTTCAAAAGTATGAAGAAATAAAGACTTCCTCAGATAAGATAGATCAAAAGCTTAGGTCCACATAAAAAAGGAAGAATATTAGAGTAGGAATAAATAAAGGTAAAACAAGGTGTTTATTTTTATCATCCTTAATCTAACAGGTAACAGTCTGTACAAAATAACACTAGCAACAATGTGTGTGGTGATCATGGCTTATGCATAAGTTGGTGACAGCAAGGCTATGAAGGGTGGGAAGGAGGAATTAGGACTGTTTTATTATTTGAAGGCGTCTACATCTCATGCAGCAGTTTAGTGTTACTTGAAAATATATTTGAATTAGTTGTAAATGTATATTATAAACTCTAGTGCAACCATTAACAAAGGTTAAAAAAGTGTAAGTGATACGCTAAGAAAGGCAAAAAATAGAGTCATGTAATATGATCATCTAAAACCACATAAGGGAGGTAAGTGTGGAAAACAAAAAAAGAACCAAAAACAAAGATAAAAAATATAAAAACATAACAGATACGGTAATTAACCCAATATAATACTAATAGCTACTTTAAATGTTTTATAATATATAGAAAAATACTAGACTTATGTTCTACTTTAAAGACATGTGCATCAAAAAAAGAGAGTGAAGCCAGGCATGGTAATGCATGCCTCTAATGTCAGCACTTGGAAGGCTGAGGCAGGAGGATGAGTTTCACACCACACTGGGCTGGCTACACAGTGAGATCCTATCTCAAAAAGAAAACCAAAAAAAAATGTAAAACAAACTTAAAAGTTTGGAGGAAGACGTTCAGGTTAGCACGATTAAAAGAAAGCAGGGGGAGAGTCTGGTCATCTGAAGCTGGGCACTATGGCTCTGGTACTTCTGTCCCTTCCAGGCCCATTTAAAATCCCTCCTGGGTATCACCCCTCTCAGAGCTGGGATTCAGTCATCCTGAGTGTACCCCTGTTGCCTTCTCCCCACATATCCCTTCCAACCTCTAGGCTCTTGACCACATCTTTCTAACATGGAGCCTCACCACATTAGCTCCAAACAGCCAGGTTAGAAGTAGAAAGGCCTCCTGGACAAGGACTGAGAAACACTGCATAAAGTCTGCCACCCCGAACACTTTTGAAGAACACAGTGCTCATCACTGCCTCTGGGCTACAAAAAGCTACAAGTCCAGAGAACAGCAGGGAAGGAAGGGGATAGGGGAGCTGGTCAGGAAAAGGGTACAGGAAGAAGGAAGTAAGGTCCAGTGACCACTAGTGGAAGGTAACATGCACTCAACTTAAGGCTTTCTCTTATGGCCCAATCTCCCAGTATAATGGCATTTGGAGATGAGGCCTTTGGGTGGTAAGGAGGCTTATGTAGGCTCTGATGGTGGGTCATCCTTATGGGATCAATGTCCTTGTAAGGGACACCAGTGAGCTGACTCATGCAGCTCTCTCTGCCATGTGAAGACACAGTAAAAAGTCCATAAGCCAAGAAGAGGTTTTCTGTGCTTTGAGAATGGTTCATCCCCTCTGAAACTCATGTTGAAGTATAATCCCCACTGTGAGGGATTTGGAGAGTGGAAATGAAAACTATGGTGTTCAGAGGCCGGGCCTTTGGGAGATGATTACCATGAGAGAAAGTCACTGGACTGGGTCTCCATGATTGAGTATTAGTGGCTTCATAAGAAGCAGAGGCATCAGGATGCACGCATGCAAACATGCATACACAGATGCACAGACACACACACAGATGCAGACAGAGACAGACACATACATGCATGTGCTCCCTGTCTCCTGCCACATGCTGCATCTGGGTCTCTGCAGCAAGAAGACCATCACTAGACATTGTCCCTCAACTTTGACAAAAATTGGAAACCCAAATAAGCCTCTTCTTTAAGTAGCTTAACTGGTGTAATGGCTTGTCTCTAGATGTCTCCCCAAAGACTCAAGCAGTCAAAGGTGGGGCTTTTTCAGAGGTGGCTGAATCTAGAGTGTGATGCTGGGATTAAGGGTGTATGATTATTAAATCAGTCCACTGATTAGTTTGGCACTGTCCTAATCCTGGTAGTCTACATAGAATATAAAGAGGGGAAGAAAGAAGCTGCTAAGGTTGTTGGTTCCCTTGCTTGCTTTGCTACCTTCTGCCCACCACAAACTGTTTCTCCTCTGTGATGTTAATCTGCCATGCTACCCTCCCTTGGAGTCAGCTGACTATGGACTAAAACTTCTATAAACTGTGAACCAAAAACACTTTTCTTCCTTTAACTTCGGGTGTTAGGGATTTTGTCTCAGACATGAGAAAAATAAGTGTGACAACCAGTCTATGGCATTGTATTTACTACAGAAAGTAGGTTAAGCGCCCTCACCAGAACTTGACCATGCTGGTATCCTAAGCTTGGACTTCTAGTGTCAGGACTGAAAAGATTAATTTTCTGTTGTGGAGCCACCCTTTCTATGGTTTTTTTTTTTAGGTCAGTAGGCATTTAAAATATCTTACTTAATTTTCAAATTATTGCATTTGTTTTATAAGTGTTTAAACTGGGATTCAACTGTCTAATAACCACGAAGGCAATGCTTTTACTTCAACAATATTTCCTCTTACAAAGGTCCAGGAGTCATTATAACTTGCTCTGGTTCTGACTCACAGTAACTATATATTTCTGATGTAATTTCTAATCTTTTTTGACTAAGTTTTGTCTCCTGACATTAAAAGCCTGATACAGGATGCTCTCCAAGGTGCTTCTGCTGCACAGAGGTTATTTAAAATATATAAAACAGAGAAAAACACAGATTACTTTTAATTTATGGGGCTGGGGATTGAACTTTGGACCTTGGGCATATAATACAAGTCCTCTACCACTGAGTTACATCACCAGCCCTGAGATTATCTGGAACCTGAGAAGATTTTATATTCCTGCTCTTTGCACCATCATATAAATAGAAAAGCAAAATAAAGTCTCAATAAACTATTCTGACTAGACCTACTGAATCATGTGCAGTGACCAATGCTGCATGTGCCATTACTGGATATCTTGGCATTGTCATGAGATTGTTCAGGCCACTGATTTCAACACACCCTCCCTCCAGTTATTCAGTATCTCTGCTGTACTAAGAGTACATCTACTATATATAAATGTGTGCAAAATCACATAGGAAGACTGAGGCCTGATTTGCCTCCTCTGTGAACACTAAGGAGAAAGCAGCATGCAAGTGTGCTGACATACTGCAGGAAAAAAGTTAACATAGCTAGATCCTGTTTTGTACTTGGAGTACCGTGGGTGGCAGGAGGCAGATGAATCCTGTGTTACTGTAATTGCTTGTACCTGTGTCTGGGTGAATACAGGCAGGATGAGCCAGTTACTCAGAGCTCTTTGTCAAAGGGAGAAAATAAGCCCTCTGACCACCATATTTTAACCTAATTCTGTGTCTCTTTGTTTGTATGCTCCTCATCCTTTGGTCAGATACAAGCTTGTAGGCTGGCTATTACGTAAATGCAGGCCAGAAACTCTTCCTAGAAATCTCCACGTTAGAAAAAAGAAGGATTTGCAAGTAGTACAGGAAGATAAGTGAGGTCACTAAAAGAGAAAGCACATCATTTCCCATTAAAAATAACCTTTAGAGAGCTATGGTAAAGTCTGCATTCCACTACAACTTGTTGAAGATTATCTGTTATGGTTTCTATCTGGATGCCCCTCAAAGCCTCAAGTGCTTATAGTGGGGGCTTTGTGGAGGCGACTGGTTCACACAGGTGTGATGCAC
Source organism: Dinomys branickii (assembly GCA_004027595.1). Classification (NCBI taxonomy): domain Eukaryota; kingdom Metazoa; phylum Chordata; class Mammalia; order Rodentia; family Dinomyidae; genus Dinomys; species Dinomys branickii. Next base: position 56,671 of record PVLD010003078.1, read on the forward strand.
AGCAGTGGATTAGTCTACTAATGAGCTTACAGCTAAATGTGATGCTGGGAGTTACAGACTGGCCAGAGGGAGTGGGGCACTGCGGGCATGGCCGGGAATGGTCTGCCTCCTTGTTTCTCCCTTCATCACTCTGTTTGTCCGTCAAGCAGTGAACAACTTTCCTCTGCCAGGCCCCTTGGCCTTGTTGCCCTGCCTTGGAGCCAGCTCACTGTGGTCTGGAACCTCTATAAACTGTGAGCCTAAATAAACCATTCCTCCTTTAATTTGTGGAAGTCAGGTATTATGTCCCAGTGACAGGGAAGTAATTAAGAAGCTATTTAAAAATATTACTTCCATTATTAATATGATGCCAGAGATTTGCTTCAAAAGAATCTGGGAGAAGGGGATCAAGGTGGAAAGAGCATGAAGCAGATAGAAGACAGTTCACACACTGGTAACTGTTGAAGAGGGGAACCTGGGGGTCATCATCCTATTCTTTCAAACTGTTACATCTTTGAAATTTTCTTCACTAAAAATTTACAAAACTATGGTGAATGGATTTAACCCTTGTATTCTAATAACAAAGATAGACTAGTACCTTCCAGTCTTTGAATTTTTGCCTTTACAGAAATAACTGCTTCAAAGGGTGAAACTCTCAGTTCAAAACATGTTCCGGTCAGCGTCTCAATAAAGAGCTCCATAGTGTCATAGAAAAGAAGTCTGTAGTCAAACGGTCCCAGTCCCATGTTATCTTCATTGAAGAACGGAGGCTCTTTCCTGTTATCCATCACTTTGACTTCTCTAATTCCGCTGGAATACGTTGTAGGCAACTGTGTTCCAGTTGTACCCAAATCAGCTTTGAACATTGGTAATATATATCGTCGTTCATGTCTTGATTTTTGTATCTAAGAAATAAGAAAAAAAATAAATAAACCTATCTGAGTATCTCATTCTTCTACACAGAATTCTGAATAACTCTGGCCCATATCAATCTTTCAGAGAAGAGAGCCTCTGAATTCATTTAGTGTCTTTAGTCATCTCTAATCCTAAACTTTTCATGCTTGATTCTAAAATCACTCTCCCAGACTGTAAAATTGTAAAAATTAGTATATTTTGACACTTTAATGTATTGCACTAGTACTCAGCACAGTTATTAATATAAAGTACATGGCTGACAAATATTTTTGTTAATATATTTAAACAAACTCAACACATCAGTATAGCTTTTAAGAAATATATTTTTCCAAAATAAATTATGTATTATAAGCCATGTAAACCACAAATATACAGCCACTATACATGAGAATCAAACTGAACAGAAGAAATAGCAACGATCTTAGGTTCCTTAGAAACAAGACTCACTAAATAACCAATATACATTTGGATTTCAAAGGGTACATATCATTCTACCATTAAAGAAGAATACTGACAATACAGATTAGACAATCTCTACTCACAAATATATAGTGGCTGATTAGTATGCAAGACAAACAACAAAGAGAACTTTGTATTAAGTTGCAAAAATTAGTAGTAGTAAGATAAAAATGCAGAATTAGGAGCATGGATGATTACATTGATAATGTGCTATTACTTGGTGAAAACTTTAAAAAGAAAAAGGTTGAACCAAGCCTGGGGGCAACTTCAGAAACTTAGCAAGGCCTTGTATTAAAAAAAGATGAGTAAGCTGAAGATGTAGCTTACTGCAAAGGCCCTGAGTTCAATCCCAGTAATCAACCTACCCCCCACAAAGGCTTGAGATATTTAACTAATATACCATAGAGTTCACGCATATAAAGTCTAAAACTCACTAGTTTTTACTGTTTTTACAGTTTGGCAATTGTCAAATAATCTTTTTTGTTATATTTTGAGACTGGTTGTGCTGTGAATGGAACCCAGGGCCTTGCACATGCTAGGCACACGCTCTATCGCTAAGCTAAATCCCCAGATCCTTATCATTTTTAGAAAATTTTCATCACCCCCAGAGGAGCCGTAAACCTGTACCCACTACTCCTCATTCTGACCCTTGGCTAAAGGCAACCACTATGGTACTCTCTCTATATAATTAGCCTATTCTTGACATTTTCCATAAATAAAATCATGCAATATATGCTTTGCGACTGGCGTTTTTCACTGAGCACAATGTTTTCAATGTTCATCCATGCTTAGGATGTATCAGCATTTCATTCTGTTTCATTGCTGGATAAGTCCCTTTCAGGATACATCTCATTTTTTTTAGTTATCAGTTGGGCATTTGGGTTTTCTCCAAATTTTGGGCTATACAATAATACTATGAGGGACAGTCAATGACAAGCTTTTGTGTAGACCTACATTTTCCTTTCTCTTTGACATATATCTAGAAATGTGTTTGTTGGGTTATAGAATAACTCTGTTTAGTAATTTTTAGAACTAATTTGTAGTCTAAGTTTTCCAAAGTAGACAGAACTATTTTCCAGTCCCACCAACAGAGTGCCTGCCAACAGTTTCTCTGCATCTTTGCCAATATTTTTTATTGTCTTTTTGATTAATGCTATCCTGGGTGCAATGTAGTGTGCTGTGGCAGTGATATTAATTTCTGTAATAACCAATGATTTGGATTATCATTTTATATAACTGTTGGTCATTTATATGACTGCTGTGAGGAAATGTCTATATTCAGGTCCTTTGATTATTCTTTTTTTTTTTAATCACTGAGTTGTAAAAGTTTTATTGAATATTTTAGATAGAAAATCAGGAGTAGCAGCACATGTCTGAAATCCCAGCACTTGAGAGGCTGAGGCAGGAGGCCAGCCTGGGTCACATGGTAAGTTCCAGGTGAGTCTGAACTACATAATGAGAGCTTGTCTCAAAACCAACCCAACAAAAAACTAGATACAAAGCCCTTTATCAGGTATACAATTAGCAAATATTTTCTCTCATTTTGTGAGTTGTTTTTTAACATTTTTATTTTTTCAAATTAATAATCCATTTTGATATAGTCTCATTTGGCTATCTGTTCTTTTGGTAACACATTTTATAGTCTTGGTTTAACCCAACGTAATAGATTTACTCATGTACGTTTTTTTCTAAGAATTATATAGTTTCCGCACTTATGTCTAGTACTCATTCTGAATTAATATTTGTGCATAGTGTGAGGTAGAGGCCTGTGATAAGTTTATGGTCAGCTTGAGTGGTTAAAAGATGACTAGAAGATGAACAAAGCACTCTTTTGCCTGTGTCTGTTTTCAGAGATGTTTGGCATGCAGACCAGCAAATTGAGGCAGAAACACTTTTCCTGACTATGAGTGGCACCATCCAAGAGGCCTATGACCAGGAAGGAAGGAAAGGGGTAATGAGCAGAAAGCTGGTCTATGTGAGCAAACTTGACTCAGCTTGAGTGGTTGCCACTGCCATTGCCTATGGACGTCAAACTGCAGCCTTTTCAGCCTTTCAGTGACTCACTGACTCTCCAGGGAGATTTCAGGCCTTCAAGCTTGGACTGAGATTGCATCCTTGATCCTTCTTTTTTCTGACACTTCAGCTTCTTGGACTGATCATATCCTGAATGCTCTGGCATGCAGATGTCTATTGTAGGCTACCCCAGCTCTGACCCTATAAAGCTCCTGTAAGCCTATCTAACAAATCCCCTTGCACAATTACATAGTTTCTTTTCCACCCATCATCGGCTGGTATCACTATCCTTCCTGAACATGCACATGGCCCCTATGTGTACTGTTACATGATGCTCAGCTGCTGGGGTGACTTGATTCACATGCCAACAGAGAGAGCTCTGTGTGCTCGCTATGGCACACGTGCCGTATGTTTGCCACCACTGCTCTAGAGAATCCTAACCATATAGGTCCGTATTTTGAATGTAGATAACTAGTTGTGTCAGTACCACGTGCTGGAAAGACTAGTCTATCATTATTTTGGAAACCTGGCAGGAAACCAATTGAGTGTAAATGTGAAGGCCTATTTTTAGATTCTTAATTCTATTTCATAATTCCATATGCCACTATCACTTTGAGTACCAGAACTTTGTATGAAGTTGCAAAAAAAAAAAAAAAAAGAAATATGAGTTCCCCAATTTGTTCTTCTCTTTTCATATTGCTGGCTATTCTGAATCCCTTGAATTTCCATCTGTATGTCTGCACATTTTGCAAAAATGGCAGCTGAGATTTTGACAGGGACAGTGTTGAATCCACAGGTGAGTATTGTTGGAAACCACTGACATCCTGTCAATATTATCTTCTAATTGATGAACATGCAATATATCACAATTTATCTTCTCTTTAAAACATGTTTTATAGGGTTTATGGTATAAATTTTCTACTCTTTATTTCTTTATTCCAAAGTAATTATTTTTATACTGTTATAAGCGGAATTGTTATTTTAATTATTTTCAGATTGTTCACAGTATTGTGTAGGGATATACCTGATTATAATGTATTGTATTAGTCATATTCACTGCAACTGTGTTGAACTGTTTAGTTCTACTGTTTTTTTTTAGTAGGTTCCTTAGGATTTTCTATACAAAACATCATATTATCTGCAAATACAATTTCACTTTTTCCTTTCTGCACCAGAAGCTCTGTATTTCCCTTTCTTCCTTAATTGCTCTGCTTAGAAGTTACAATATAAAGTTGACTAGAAATGGCATGAGTATACACATATATCGCTATCTTATTCCTGATTGTAGGAGGAAATCACTGCATCATTAGATCTGATATTAACTATGGGGTTTACACTGTTAACCTTTGTATGGTTGAGGAGTTTCCCTTTTGATTTTGTCTATGTATTTTATTTTTAAACCATGAAAAGATAAAGATTTTATGAGATGTTTTGTGTCTATTTAAGGGATTATATAGCATTTATTATTTATTACTGTTATGATGTACCAGTACTAATATGGTACATTATATTGATTGATATTTGTTGAATCAACTTTGCCTTCCTGACATAAATCTCATTTGTACACAAAAGACTTTACATAGGTTGATGGATTTGGGTTGGCAGTATTTGAAGATTTTTGTATCTCTAATGAATGGTATTTTCTGGGCATAGTGGCACATGCCTGTAATCCCAGCACTTGGGATGGCTGAGGTAGGTAAGAGGATCACTGTGAGTTTGAGACCAGGCTGGGATACAAAGTGAGCTCAAGGCCAGCTCTGAACTGCATAGTGAGACCTTGTATCAAAAAGTCAAAAAAAAAAAAAAAAAAAGAAGAAAGAAACAAAGAAATGGTAGTCTAGTTTCTGTTCACCTTTGGTTTTGCTATCAGGGTAACACTGGCCTCTAGAAGGAGTTGGAAAGTGTTCCCTGAAAATGAGGAAAATTTTGCATGTACTTAAGGATGGGTAAAAGCCTCACAACGGAAGAGGTCTATGTTATGGTATTATGGTTTGTGTCTGGATGTTCCCACAAAACCTCATCCAGTCATGGCTCAGGGGCAACGGTTCATGGTGGCAGAAGACAGCAAAAGCAACAAGAAAGAGGTACAAAGGGACAAGCCTCTTTCTGTATATTGCATGCAGGGTATCTGCTCTAGGGTGGGTATAGCACTGACACCCTTAATTCTAGCATTGGACCATGAATCAGTCACAAACTCTAGATTTGGCCACTTTTAAAACCTCCCCTCTCAAGACTACACGAGGCTTTGCAGGGACGTGTAAACACACACACCGTTAACAGTAAACAAGCCTTGGTGAACAGAAAGTGAACACTATGTAAGTGTAAGAGTCAAAAATAAATAAGGATTATATATTAATTTAAAATATTTTTTGACCAAAGATATCATTTGTGTCACTATAATTTTTATAGAAATTTATTTAAACATTTGTATTTTTAAAAGTATGTGACTTGGTTAATAACCACGTCTCTGAAAGCATGTGATTCCATGGGCATCTGTCATGTGTACCCTTCAAAGACATTTGAAACCTAACATGTCCAAAGTGAGTCATCTTCCTCACAAACGGCCTGCTTGTCCACAATTCTTACTTTTGTTAAAGGTATCACCAATTCCAGTTACTCAAGCCAGAAATCTAGAAATTATTTTGGACTTCCATCTTCACAGCAACTAGAAGTGACAAATCTTATTTCTGTATTCTGTTGCCATCTGCAGTCACTTTATGATTTAGTTCCAGGGCTTCATTAGTTATCAGATGAGAAGCCCAGCTATGATCTCTGGTCCCTGGGTGCTTTGCTTTTCTAACCTATCATTTACCTTTTTTCTTTAACTTTTTGCAAGAAAGTTTATAAAAGCTGGATTTGGGGAACTATTCTGTCACATCGTTCAGTAATTATTTTACTATTTTCCATGTTTAAGTATGGAAAGAGGTCATACAAAGTTCTAAAATGGGTTCAACCTTGACTTTAATTTATACTTTCTTTTTTTACTAGTGCATATTAGTAATACAGAGTGAGAATCATTTTGTACTGGCACATGGATACAACACATTTTGATTATCTTCATCCTTCACTTTAGAATGCACTGCAGCACAAACTCCACAATGAGGAAATTAAAGGCAGGATATGAATCTAAGAAGTGAAATTTTAAAACAAATTTTATTTTTCACAGCCATTTTAAGTTCACAGAAAACTTGAGCAGAAAGTACAGAATTCACATATGCCTCTTCCCTCCCCACCCAGGCCCTAGCTATGCTCTACAACAGGACGGTACATTTGTTGTTACAAGTGATAAACCCAGTATCCAGAGTTCACATTAAGGTTCACTTATGGTAGTGCACATCCTACAGGTGCAAGAAAATGTGTAGAGACATGTATTTATCATGTTGTTACATGATAAATTTGTTGTTACAAAGTGATAAACCCATTTGCTGTTACAAGTGATAAACCCAGTATCTGTAGTTCACATTAAGGTTCACTCATGGTAGTGCACATCCTACAGGCGCAGGAAAATGTGTAGAGACATGTATTTATCATGATGATTTTAGAGTACTTTCACTGCCTTAAGAATCCTGTGTTCTACCTATTGACCCTCTCCCTCTCTGAGCAATCCTGGAAACCACTGGCCTTTTTGATGTCTCTTTAGTTTGTCTTTTGGAGACTTGTCACAGAGTTGGAAACATACAACATGCAACATTTCTGATAGCTTCTTGTACATACTTAGTAATATTCACTTCAGTTTCTTCTATGGCATTTCATGGCCTGATTGCTTTTATCTTCATGCTCAATCATTCCACTGTCTGTCTGTATTATACTGTTTACCCATTCACCTGACAGATACTTTGTATATTTCTAAATTTTGGCAATTATGAACAAATTGCATTTCTTTTTCAGTTCATTTGGGTAAATCCGAAGGAATGCAATTGCTTGAATGTATGGTAGAGTATGTTTGTTTTAGAAGAAGCTGCCAAACAACATTCAAAAGTGGCTACACCATTTTACATTCCCAGTAGGAAAGAATGAGAGTTCCTATCATTACATATGCTCAGTAGCATGATTTTTATTCTTGGTTCTATCTATGTGATATATTACATTTATTGACTTGTATATGTTGAAGCAGAGATAACTGGTTTTAAAATGATTTTAATGTTGGTTCTTAAAAACATAGTATGTTAGGATATATCAAATGAGTTTACTCCCCCAAGGACAACAGTACTCCTACCTACTCCTACCTATGAAGAAGCAGCTGTAGAAACAGAAGGCAGGTGTCAAGAATGCTAAAATAAACACCATAGAAGGAAAGCCGTAAGTGACTAGTGCCAACCCAAGAAATTATGACACCAAGGATATAAGGAACGTTTCATTTACCGCAGTGATTTCTGCAGCAATACCCTGAAAACAATAAATATATGGGCAAGGCAGAGGGTAATGGATTTGGAAGTCCTTCATCTAGGTTTGATAAAATGACTTTAGGCTGGAAGGAATACCACATCTGTAGTACAAACAGTATTAACCATGCTGGGTCTTCTTACCTAAGTCTGGGCCTTCTTACCTAAGTTTTTCTATATACCAATGGAGTTGTTGCAGAAAAACCAGTATCAAACCAAATGTAAGACTCTTTGCACTGAGGAGTTACAAGGCAACTTTTATTATGCTAGTAGGCTGATGGGCACCAGTTCCAAATCATCAGCCCAGTCAGGTTTGAATCCAGTTTAAATATAGTTTGCAAGCGGGAAGTACAAAGCTGATAGCAGGTTATTGCATAGACTGGTTACATGGAATACAAAAATTATGTCATATATTGTCAGGCGGAGTTGTTTCAAGCAGGTTTACTTACAAGGAATTGTTTATTATTAGACGGGAACATTCTGGGAGGGAAGGGGTCTGAGAAAAGTAGGTAGAGTTGGAAGTGTCCTTGATTGGGCCAATGTGTTCTGGGCACAAAGCAGAGTCCTTGAAGCAAGCCAAAACAAAGTTACATATGTACATATTTTAAACAGAAAAACACAGACCCTGCAGCTACATGTGGTCAAGCTGACCTGGCCTGCTATGTGGAAGAAGCAACTGGACGCAGACAGTTAGGATCAATTGATCCCAGCAGTCTAACTATGTGACAGGCAGCATAAGTACAATCAAGGCTATTAATTAATTATTTTTTTATCCAGAAAAATAAAATTGTATTGAAAAAGAAAACCCTGCCCAAGCCTGGACCTTGCCCACCTGGGCTAGAGGACTTATGACTGCCTGTCACCTAAGGCCCTTGGACTCAAACTCTCTCCCTCTTTTCTCATATCCCTTTCACAGCTATTTTAACTGGATCTTTCTTCTATTACTTGATTTTTAACTTTTGTTATAAAATGTCTATAAATTTGCTATTCTATGATTTTGCCTTTACAGGGTAATTTCCACAATGCAAAGCTAAAGAACTGAAAATGTTTGTCTTGAGGAAAAAAAAATACACTTCCCATTGGTAAAAATCACTGTAGTAGAGGATGGGATGAGGCCATATATCTGGTCAAACCAGTCTGGAGGACCAAATGACCCAAAGCAAGTCCCAAGTGGCCAGAGACCTAGCCAGTACTAAAGGCTGGGCCAGCAGAGGGCTTCTTAGAGTGGCAGTCAGTCACACCTGGCTGAATCTATTAGAGTTTAAAAATGAAGGGGGCAGTGAACACTCAAAGATGGGAGGCAAGATGATATAAAAATTGCTAAAAATAAGTGGGCATCGTGGTGCACGTCTGTAATACCAGCACTGAAGAGGCTGAAGCAAGAGGACTGTCATGAGTTGGAAGCCACCCTTGGTTATTTAGTGAGTTAAAGGCTTGCCTGGACTACATAGGAAGACCTTGTCTCAAGCAAAAAACAAAAACAAAACACAGTGAGTTTAAAACAAGGCTGAATTACAGAGCAAAACCCTACAAAACAAAAACAACCAAAAAAAATTTGCTACAAAAAAACAGGACAAAAAGGAAAGAAGGCCGGTAAAGTGTCTCCAGAATCCTCACAAATAACGTAACTATTTAATGTAACGACATTAAAGAGCAATTCCAAATTAATTATTAAAATATCTATCTTTTCTGAAAAGTTCTAAAAACCACCACCAAAGCTGAAAGAAAAGTGAGTAACACAATAATGGTGCTGTCAATAATTTCGCTAGGTTTGAATGTGCTTCGTCCTAAAGAAGTCTAAGTCCCTCAGGGCACTCACCTTGCACACTGTTCACCAACACACAGATGCCACGCCGTGATGCACTCCTGAAGGAGCTGACACAGCGTTCCTTTAACGACACGAAACACCCTTACGTTCCCAAGCGCTTCTGTGCCTACCCTCAGTCTGCAGTGCGAGGCAAGGGGACAGGAACAATTTTCAGGGTTGGGGTCCGGGCCGCCTGTCATTCAGAGTCACCCGCCCCGCCTACCCGCACACTCCCCTTGCTCATCAGCCACTCGACCATCCGCACACACCTGCTGTCGCAGTCACCCGCCCGCCAGGAGACCGCGCCGCCCGGGCAGCAGCACGGGAAGGCGGCCCCAAGCCCTTCTCCCCGAGAGGGCCGACGCCTACGTGCGGCTGCGTGGGGCCGCTACGCCCCGCCCGGCCCCGCCCGGCCGTCCCGGTCCCACTCACCGGAGCGCCGGTCAGCTGGTTCCTTCCGCCGCCTCAGGCTCACCGGGACGCGGATCCGGCCTGCAAACCGTGCTGAGCGCACCTCCCCTTTGTGATGCGCTGACCAATCGCGAGCCTGCGCTCGCGCCGATCTCCTATCAGCGCGGCGGGGCGGGGCCGGCCCCCTATGCCGGCGGTTGCCCGGACGCCGGACCACGGGCGCCGGATGGGGCGTCGATTGGAGCGACCCGGATGTGACGTCATCTCTAGCAACGGCGAATGCGCCCCGGAATGCCTTGCACCAAGGTTACGGTGCGCTGTGCCTTACTAGACCCAGCACTATAGACCCTTACCTGTGCCACGTTGTCCCCACCACTCCGTGGCCTTGTGCGTAAAGTGGGCGCTACACGCGGCTGGGAGCCAATAAGGCGCGCCACGCCGTAAAAACGTGCGGTGTCGAAGTTCGGGCCACTAGCCGGATCCGGTTTGCTGACGGCTGCGCAGCACGGTGCATGGCCTGGGCCCGTGCTCCGATCCTGGATTGGTGGTGCTGGGCCTTCCTTGCCACAGGACTAGAGCATCTCAGGAGGGGCCCAGGCCTGCCAGGGTCTTCTAGGAACCCTGCCGTCAGGCAGCACAGTTGTCACCTTGGTGCTGAGAGCCTGGAAGCATCTGGGTACAGTCTACAAAACTGAACATCCCAAACTGGGCTTTGGAGTCGTGTAGATGAACTTAAAGACTCTGACCGTGTCCTTGTTTCTTAAGGTCACCTGCTACCACCATTGGTCAAGTGACAGTTTACAAGGGTTTTTACATCCTCTTTCCCCTTCACAACTTTCACAATCTTGTAAGGTTCGTACGCAATTGAATCCTTACAAAACCAGAAATAAGCTAAGGAAGGCACAACATTTTGCATACAGGTAGCTGTCCCTGAGTGGTAGAGCCAGATTTGAATCTTGGGCAGTATATAAACTCCCAACCAAGTTCTGCTATCTCACCCTGGTTCCAGACTTCAGCCTCATCTGGGAAGTTAGGCCACTGCCTAGTTCATGGATTATGGAAGCTGCATCAAGGGTAGAACGAAGGTTGGGCATGTGGTGCAGCACTCTGGAGGCTGAGGTGGGAGGATGGATCGCTTGAGTTTTAGGCAAACCTAAACTACGAAGAACCAAGAGAAGCATGAAGAATGCCACCATGGGAACTTTGCCATATAGTCTCTTTACAAACCTCTCAAAATACCAGCTTGTGTATTTTTAATGCTATTGTCTCCTGAATCCCCTAGACTCAGTACTAATGACTGAGTAGATTTGCTCTGTCCAAAAGAAAAGGTCGATTTTAACACTTAAGAGGGACTTGACCCTGAACCTTGGTTCAGAACAAGCTCAACACACAAACATGCCTGGGAGATGCAAGGGCCTAGGAAGCACCTTACACCAGAGCCTTCCCAGCACAGGTCATATTGGCCCCCCAGAGCTGTATAAAACCTCTGCCCTGGGTACAGGTACCTACCACACCAGTTTTTTTTAAGGGGGGGGGTTACTGGGAATTGTATCCTGAGACTTCATGTTGTGCTATGTCCCTAGGCTTTTTTTTTTTTTATTCTAAGGCAGGGTCTTACCATGTTGGGCTCAAATTTATGATCCTCCTGCATCAGCCTCCCAGAGTGCTGGGATTTCAGCTTTCCAGTACAATCTTAATGTGCCATAGGAAGTTAGTGGCCTCAGAATTGGTGTGGCCAAGGGGGCTACCCTATGGGATTGTTTCATGGTTAGACCGAACACTCATCAGCATGATGGCACAGTCCAGGAAAGCACAGCTGGGACTGGGCAAGCCTTCCTTGTGGCCAGCAGACACTGCCCGCTTAGCAGGACATGTCTGTCAGTGCACCTTTTAGTGTGACAGCATGTCCATCCTGAGCATGTCTGCTTTGTGACCTGGGATCAACCCTGTAGCCTCCATAAAGTAGAAAGCTGAAAGGATGGAAATGGGTGCCTCTGAGCTGAGGAAGCTGTTTCTGTAAGTGGCAGAAAATAACGTTAGGTGCCCTGGGCCACCCCAAAGACTGTTCTGGCTTCTCAACTCTGGCAGTTTGTGGACTGAATGCAGGAAGACAGTATGTGAAAGAATGCGTGTGGTTGTGTTCTGAGACCACTTAACTTACACAGCCAGAAGATGGAGGGTCCTGTTTGCAAAATCTTTTCCTAGAGGACTTGTGGGGGTTATCTTTGGAATTCAGTGGGAACCCTTTTTTGAAGGCTAAGACTCATGAAGCACAGTCTCTCATCTCTTTCACCTGCCCAGGCCCTGATTAAACTAGAGCTCCCACTCACTGACACAGATCCCACTTACCTGTGTGGCATTTGCTTCTATTGGATTTTGTGGGCAGCTGGGAAAGCTATAAGCAGATTTATTCTGTAACAGGCCCTAATCTAACTGTGGCCCTAATGAATAAAAACAAACCAAACACTCTGAAACATTTATTTTTGTTTTGCTGATAAGCTTGATTACAAACAGTGCATAAAAGATACTAAGTACACAGCATAAAAGGTGAGCTAGCTGTTTTAGTATCTGTCTTTTGACAGCAAGCGTGTATATCAACATCTCTAACTCAAGGATGTACCTAAGGATGAGAGACAGGTACTGTGCGGGTTCTACTGGCCTCCAAAAGCATTCAGGGGATCATCAAATATGTTGGATACCTTGTGTTCTGATCTTGGTTCAGGCGCTGTCTGTGCAGGTCGGCTTTTTGGTTTGGTTGTCTTAGTCTGGAGACCAGAGGAGAAGATATCATCTTTGCAAAGAAAAAAGAGCATTGCTTAACAATCAAGAAAATGTGTACTTTTAAGACACATCCACATGAACTACCAGAGACTCAATTCTGGTAACAGTGGAAGGTACCAAAAACACTAACACCGAAGTCAAGGTCAACTCCTGGTCCTGCCTCAGTTCCTGTTTTATGATCACATACAAGTTGTCCTTTCCCTCAGCCATGAAGTATGTATGTTAATGCATGTACAGGTGCAGAGAAAGGGAAGCCTGGGTAGATCTCTAATGGGACAACGGGTTTATTTCTGTATTTTCGTTCTGTGTTTTAAAACGAAAGGGTAAAAAGGATATGTGAAGGGAGTCCACCATAGAATTCACCACCTTTCAGAATAAAAACATCAACTTGAGGCACCATAGAAAGAATGAAGTCTTTAAGACTGTATCTGCATAGTGTTTCAGGGACTCTAAAATCTGTTTCAGTTATGCTGCTGGGTAGTGATGTTACTCCTGGGATTCTGCCAGACCAAGATTTTGGCATGTGTACCCAAAGACAAGTGTACACAAATCACAAAAGCATTGTCTGTATTAGAGAAAACTTAGATTGCCATTCATAGGGTAAATACCTAGCAGTACTTTGTAACCACCAAAATCAAGAACTCTATGTAATGACAGAGAAAGATATTTGACTAAAAGGAACGGAATAGGTAAAGTCTACTCTTATTTTTGAAAACAGGTATGTACATATATATTAACATCACCATGTCTGAAAACACACCAAGTAATGGTTACCTCCAAAGCCTTTTAACTTTTCATATTTTCTAACTGTCTATCACCATAAGCATCTGTAATTACATTTATGGTAGTAAGGGAGACATGAAGTTCCTTTGCACCCCAGTGGTGGGAAGCAAGGGACAGCGCATGCTTGCTGGGGGAGCAGCCCAACCCAGCAGGGCCAACTTGGGGGAGGAGGGACCAGTAGGAGGAGTGCACCTGGTCTCCACCTAAGGCTATTCAGAGACCATCAGAAATCCTGCCTTTATGGCTGTGGGATATCTGGCTTTCCCATTAGCCAAGCACAGGTTGTAGCATATGTACACAAAAGGAACCACAGAGACATAGAGTCAGGATAATGGCCCTGCTCCCCATGTTCAGTCTCCGAACCACTGGTCCTAACTCTCCAGCTGGAGCTGACTTACAAACTCCCTGGCCCCAAGTTGCTGCCTCAGCCTGCACCAGCAATTTAGATCCTCCTTTGTCACATCACAGTGTGTGACAGATGGTGTACCACCAAGATAGAAGTTAAATCGTGCTTAGAGGCTGAATTCTGGGCACCTGCATATTCCTCAATGCCCACCAGGCCAACAGGCTGCTTCACCTGAGTGTGCAGCCAGTACACTTGTCCAGCCTTACCTGACTCCGGCTCACATAGCAAATAAGGGCCTGGCCGGGAAGGAACGGGACTGACAAGGCCAGGCACGGAGCACTATCGATTCTCTAGGCCCAAGGCGGAAAACCAGACTTACCCATATCATCATCAAAGATAGACTTAGCTTCCACTTTCTTTTTGGACTTTCCTTTTGGTTTTAGGGTTAGGTCAGCAAAGATATCAATGCTATCATCAAGTAAGCTGGGTTCCAAGTTTTTCTCCTTCTCCTTCTTTTTTTGTGAGGGTTTAATTGCTTCTGTAGCAAATATATCATCCTTATTAAGGCAAAAAACACAAAACAATTTATATACATATATATTTGTTGTTACGAAAAACATTTCCTGAGTTCTAGAAATGCACATTGCCAGAGACAATCTGCTACTGCCTAGAAGGCACTGCTCAGACCTACGCTGGCCTGCTGTAGCTCAGATGCCAGCTGTCCCGCCTCACTCCCCGCCATGCTTTCCGTGCATTCAGTGCTGAGAACATCTTGATCATCCACTGCCCCACTTCTACCTCGTTCCTCTCCCTGAGGGATCTGGGGAGCAGAGCACCCATCCTAGTTCACCTTGTACCTGGGACCCCGATGTCTAACATCTGCCAAATAGCTCTTACCCAAGGCCCTTGTGCCTGGGCCTCTGCTAAAGCAGCAGCTCCAGCCAGAGCCTATTTTCCCAGAATCAGAGGGTTGCCACAAAAGCCACACCTGCACGCTTCTCATACACTGCAGAGTGGCATGCCAAGGAAGCTGGTGGCAACAAAGGTTCGTGAATAAATCAAACTCTGCAACCAAGATCCAGGGCTGGGGTGTACATCGGGGTGGAGCACTTGCCTAGTGGTTGCAAGGCTATGGGTTCAATCTCAGCATACCCCCCCAATCAAGACCTGTATCAAGGATTACGGTCAAGAAGTACTCCTAATGAAACAGAGAAACACTTCTGAGTAGAGGTAGAGCTATTAATAAGAGGTGTGAATAGGCATGTAAACACAAGGCATGTACAAAGCAAGCCAAACACAGCCCCAGTTCAAATGAGCCAAGGAATTTGTTACCTCAAAAATATCTTGTATTTTTGATACAACATCCTGCTGATTGCTGGGCTTGGGCTCATTCTTTTTGCCTTTTTGATCACTAAAGAGATCATCATCATCATCCAGGAGGGGAAAGGGGTTTGTTTTCTTTGCTGGTCTCGGTTTAATGGGCTGAAAGAGATCATCATCGCTGCCGGCCTCGCCGAGGGCAGGAAACAGGGAGCTCTTTTCTTTCCCTCCCTCAGCTGAGTGGGCTGATGTCTCTGTGGCCTTCACCTTGGCTTTTGCTCTCTCTGTGGACTGCGATCTTGTGCCCTTGGAAAAGATGTCCTCAGAATCAAACAGGTCAGCCTCATCCCCAGGCTGGCCCAGGGGCATCACAAAGGGGCGCCTGTCCATCACAGGTGCAAGACGGCCTTCCCTGGGTGGAATGGCAGCATCTATGACCTCCTCAGACCCAACGTCTATTGCAGCCACTCCGGGATGAAGGTGACAGCCATTGGGCTTAACAGCACCATCCGACAACTGTGTGACGGGGCCTCCAGGGACATTCGTGTCCTCAGCTTGGCTGGACTCTTGGGCAGCCAGCCGCCTGGCTGCGCGGGTCTGCGGCCTACGCTTCCCTCTCACTTTGACACGGCTCTGCAATATGGAAAGCACCACACGTAGACTTGATGATAAAGTGCTCAAAGGCAACACAGCAAGAACCATCATCTCAAAATACTGTCTGGGCATCTAACCTGCATCTGCTGAGGTGCTACCTATTAGACACATTATTTACCTCTCCAAGGAGTTTATAGGTCCTGCTACTACAAAACTTTTTTTTAACGCTTTATGTATGGGTTTTTCTGAGGGGAGTTTCAGTTCAATTTCAAACAAGAAGCTTCAGTAGTTGCTGGAGCCCCAGGAGTGGGCATGTAAGTGCTCTGTGACCCACAGCACTCCCTGGTGCCTCCTCTGCTCTCAATTCAAGTATCAGCAGCTTTCTGCACAAGAATGTATCAATGGAACTCTGGTACCAACTTTTTTCAGGCTCCAGGATCAGGGAAACGTGCAACAAGAAATAAAGGTAACCCCCAGTGCTTTCTTTAACAAACACTAAGTACTGAGTGCAAAAAATATGGCCCAGGAATCGGAACCCTTAATATAACTTTAAACATATAATTTGGTGTTTGTGATATTTTCCAAAGTACACAAGTTGAGTTCTGAGAAGGTATAACCTATTTTGAACGAAGTACTTGTCTGTGTCTGTCTCCTTCAAGGAAATTTTCTAAATAATTTTATGAAGTAGCCAATTTAAATGAAACAAACAAAAGAGATAACAGAAACTGTCAGCAAAAGGAAGAATGTTCTATTTGCCTAGGAAAACAGATCTGGAACTCTTGAGTGTATCCACCAGGGTTAGGTCATCCTAGAGCCTGCCACTAATTCAGAAATCAGCTAAGACTTTCTAGGGAAGAAAGATCATTGGGCAGAAAAACGGCAACACATTAGCAAGGAAGGAACCCCAACAGGAGTTTGGAGTCCACTGGGCAGAGCCCATGAAGCAGTGTGACAGCTGTCCCAGCTGGGGAGGAACATGCCCCACGATCTTGGGAGTTGGGAGCCCAGGACACAAGGCAGCAAGGGCAAGCCACAGAAATGGGAGGCCAAGTGAGGCTGTGAGATGAGGATTCCCAGAAGAAGCACTGCCCAGCAGGCAGCAGCAGGTGAGGGTAGAGGTTGGGTGTGGGACCAGAAGTGACTGCAAGTGGGGGGTTGTTATGGTTGACACATTGTGTCAACTTGGGGAGTTTAGAGGTTTAGCTGAGTGACTCAGGAGGAAGCCAGAGTGCTTACTTTGTACACATCCTGAGCCTGTGGAAGTGGAGGGCATGGAAGTTATGAGAGGTACATGCCCCCTGGGTGCGGGGTAGGCTGTTTATAATGTAAGGTAAGGAAGAGGCTGCTTGCAGCCATTCCTCCCTTTTGCTGGTTGTTTTGCTGTGCTCTGTTGCTATGAACAGTTTGCCCTCCGCCATGTGCCACTCTGCCTCAGAACCAGCCAAGTATGGACTGAAACCTCCACAAACTGTAAGCTAATTTTGGGCACTGGGTATTTTGTCTCAGCAACGAGAGAAAAGTAACCAAGACAGAGGTGATCCCTGCAAACACTGGACCACAGCTGGGCTCTCCTACCATGTTAGGAGCGAGTGTTCTCTCCAAGTTCTCCCTGCCTCTGCACCATGAGGAGGCACAGTGGCACCCACGCACAGTGGCAGACAAGGAACTTCGTGTGGCTACTGTGCAAAATGTAAAAGGAACAAAACAGGTGATGGAGAAAGCATAACGGGAGGTGGAGAGCAACTGGAGGGAGGCCAAGTGAAGGACAGGGAGCCTCCTTCAAACCGGCCATCAGAGCAGGACTATGTGTGAAACTCAAGGACTAGGAAGAGGCAACCAGGCCACTCTGCTGAGAGCAAAAGAGGCACAGATGGCCGCATCACCTTGTTGACGCTGTGTAAGGTATCTGTCTGTGCAGGAAGATCGAAGCTCACGCTGGCCTCCTCAGGGCCAGGAGGAGCAGGCTGACTATCCATGGGGAGGCTCCTTTCAGGATCCACAGAAAGAACAGCCAATTCTGGAGAAACAGGCTTTGCTCCTGAGACCTGGGGAACTGCTCCAGGCAGCAAGGCTGCAGGGTGAATTGCTAAATTTGCCTAAGGAAGAGAAATGAAAGTCAGTATTTGTCGTTAAATACATTATCATCTCTGCAACACATGATGAGACTCAGTACTTATGACGTAGAATATGAGAGAAGAGAAATGGAGGAAAATCACCAGAACCAGACTCAGAACTACACCAGAGCGTAACACACCTGTGCCCACCGCTGGGACCAAGAAAAGATGTTAGAGACATGGCACACAGAAGCAACGACCAGGAGTGCAAGGAGTGCTGGGGGCAGGGGCAGAGATGAGAAAATGCTTGCAGCAGCTGGAAAAAATGAAACTCCCAAACAGGTTTTTATATGCTACAAGGCAGGCAATGAAGGTTCTGTTATAATTACTTGTATTTTCCCGATTCGAGCAGACAGTTCTTTGGTTTTAAATGGAGCGAGACCTGATGAATCCTGTGAAATTACATTCAGTTAATGATCCATGGGGAACAGGGAACCAAGCATCTCCTGGGTTACACTGAAGTTTGCAGACAGATCTGGGATGAAGCAACACTGTCACTTTCTGCAGACTACATAGACCTCTCCGGGAGCCTTTGCTAGTGTTCCTTAGCTATAGCCTTTCTTCAGCATGCTGGTGCAAGCTGGCAGTCACACACACCGTAGTGGGAGATATGAAGTGCTAGGATTCCTAGGAGCCATAGTTTGTCAGAACAAGGCCTGACCACTTGCAAATGACTTTATTGGCTGTCCCACATGGCAAGCATCAAGGGGCATGGACACTCCATGGCCCGGCCTAGTTCTCCAGGCATCTGAACTCTGGGATGAATGAATGGTGGTGTGATAGCTCCTTGCTCCAGAGGCCATCAGTAGCATTCACAGTAACTGTAATTTTATTCTACTCCAAGGGAGCTCTGAAGGAGAACAGGAGGCTCTGCACACCCCCCCCCACTGCACTGTAACTTGGAACAGAATCTGGAATCAGATCAGACAATGGGCATAGATTGGTAAGAATGTAGGAGATTGAAACTAGAAGAGATGAACAGGGATAAAATTTACTGCAAAAAATGAGGCTCCAGCTGGAGCCAATGGAACTGACCTGTACTTAGATGCAACAAGAGCTAAAAATCCTTAAAATATCTCACCTGTTCTGTTTCTGGTTTCCATATGCTTTTCTCTTTGCTACCTTGGGTGGATTCCGGATGCTTCTGGTTCTTGGAAGATGAAACAGAATGGTCTTTTTTTATTACCTTCTTTTTTTCTGGTACCTATAAAAGGAAACGAATACTAAAGTATGCTCTGCATCTTAAAAATTTTAAAGAAAAATCATAATTCAAGAAGGTACTTGATTTCTGGATTTTTAAAATTTCCTTCTCCAGTGAGGGTTGAATAGCTCAAAAGTAGCATTTCAGAAAGACCATTCTGAAGGTATCATTTTCCAGGGCTGGGAGTGCAGCTTGGTGGTAAAGTGCTTGCGTAACATGCACAAGGTTCTAGGCTCTGTGCCCAATACCACAACAGCAAAGGGAGAAAGAAAAGACTGCCTTTCACAGGAGTACTCTCTGTGACAAAAACAGAACTTGAACTCAAAGGTCTATACCCAAAAGGCACTAAAACAGAGTTACCAGAGTAAATACAATGTTCCTTCAATAAATCAAGCATGTTAGGGATACAATCAGAGGGTCTGGTCAGTGACTGTTTTAATGTTAGTGAGGGAACACAGGAAGAGAAGCCATATGAATTGAGACTCAGATCCCAAAGCTGTGATCCCACCAGCATGTTTAGCAGCTATTTGCTTACGACTGGGCCCTACAACTCTTTGTGCCTTGTCCTTCCTTAGATAAGCGGACATTAGTTTCCTCCCTCACATCCCCGAGTACAGAGAAAAGGATGATACCACAGGCTGCGTCTTGGCAGAGCTGAAAAGATCATCGTCTTCATCATCACCAAACAGGTTCCCCATGCTTGGCTCCGCCAACTGCAACAGACAACACTCAGATTTGCCACCAAAAAGGGAAGTGGTTTATAGTAAGTGGGATGAGCCTCTAAGACGGTGTCCAACAGAGCAACAAACCCATCATGTGAGAGCAGTGGGGAACTGACCCTGGATTTTTTGGTGCCAGCAAAAAGGTCAACATCTGGGTCATTGTCCTTTTGGAGCTTGTGGCTAAAAAGGAGTTCTTCATCCTGGAAGACACCTGTGCTCTTGGGCCTGGCATCAGGATCAGGACCCTGGGCAAAAGATTGAGAACATGGTGACTACATTTAGCATATGAAAATCATGTGTGCAAAGACAGATGCCACAAGGATGTCCTCTGCAACTTTCAATACACTGGCAAATGGCTGGACATGGCCTAAGTGCCCAGCTTCATGAGGACATGTTTATACAACAGAACAATGAGAGTGTAATGCAAGGATTTTTAAAAATATTCATGGAGTTGTGCAAACAGCACCACAATCTAAGTTTAGAACATTCTCATCGCCCTAGGAGACACCCCTGAACCAGTCACTTTCCATTCTCTTAACTGTTCATTTACTCTGGGTCTTCATGGGGTACCAGGTGTTAACTGGATATGTGTGTATAGTGTAATGATGACATCAGGGTAATTAGCACTTCCAACTCCTTAAATATTTATCACTCGTGTCAGAAACCTTAGAACTCCTTTCCTCTAGTTCTTTATAAAAAATAAACAATAAATAAAATATAAACTGCGGTGCATGGACTACAACCATCCTATGGTACTGTATAGCCTTAGAACTCCTCCTATTTACCGCACTTCTATACTGTGAAATAATACAGCAGCTTTCCATTATTGAAGGGGACCATTCAGGATCTCCAGCAGATGCCTGAAATCCTGGATAGCACTGAACATTTTAGTGCCTTTTCTATCCTCAGCACCTGGTGAAGTATAACTTATAGTTTGAGATGCAACAGCAAGATGAGGCATGAATTCTTTCCTTCACAATTTCACAGACAGAAGATTTGTTCTTATCCTTGAACTTAGCAATTTGTACACAGGATTTGGTTTCTCTTCTGAGGCCCAGAATTTTTACCTTTCACTCAAAGGAGGTGCTTTATTGCTTCTCTCTGGCATGTGTGAATCGTTGGTATGATTCTTTTTGGCTCTGGGGCCGTCATTATGTAAAGTAAGTTTTCCTTACACACAGGCACTGGAATATGGCCAAGATGCTAAGAGTCAGCCTGGTAGCTGAAGGCGACTATGTGATTATCCAGGCCACCTATGGTGTGGCTACGCTGCCACTGCATGACGAGATGATTCATATCCTACATAGGAGGGATCAGGATGGCATGAAACCCTGTCACGCTTCTCTGAAAGAGGCACAACATAAACACTAACTGCTTATTTCTGAGATTTGCCATTTCACATTTCAGACTGAACGTTCTGTGGGTTAACTGAAACTGTGGAAAGCAAAGCTGTGGGTAGAGGAGGACCATGGTCCCTCGCTGTCCATCGGCCCATCCATGGAAGGTACACATCTAAGCTGTTTCCATTGTTTTGCTTTTTGCACAGTCCTGCTGGGAACATCCTGCACATGTTCATGTGAACATATTTTCATCTCTCTTAGGTACACACTTAGGCATGGGCTTATTGGGCCATGTGGCAACTCCATGATTTAACAACTTCCAGAACCATGAAGCTGCTTTCCAATGTTTGGGCCATTCCACATCCCAGTTCCTTCACACCCTGCCAACATCTGTTAGTTTTCCTTTCTAGTTTCAACCTTCCTGATGGGCACCTCGCTGAGATTCTGCTTCTCTAGTAACTGAGGAGGCAGAGTGTTTTAGCTATTTGTGCATCTCTTTGTATTGGATTATCTTTTTTATGATTGAGTTGTAATTATTTTACATATTCTACATGTACATGTAGAGTATCAGGTACATCAAGTACGTGATATGAAAAGTATGTATGAAAATATTTCTATCAAGGCACATGATATGGAAGTATTTCATGTACATATAAAAATCAAGTACATGATACAAAAACATCTCTCACATCCATGGGTCATCCTTTTATTTTTTGATGGTGTCCTTTGAAGCACAACTTTGGCTTTCACTTGAATGTAGCCCATTTTGGCTATTTATTCTTTTCTTGTTTGTGTGGATATCTGAGAAAGCTCTGCCTACTCCAAGGTCGTGATGATTTATTTTCACATTTTCTAGAAGGAGTTTTATAGTTTTAATTCTTACATTTGTATCTATGGTGCCTTCTGTTTCATTTCTGTATGGTGAGGTAAGGATCCAGTTTCATTCTTTTGCATGGAGATAACACATATGCCAGCAGCATTGTTGAAATGAATGCTAGAAGCACTTAAGTGTGCAGCTCTGGCCTGACTTCCCTTTCCTCTTCCTAACATCCTTTTCTAGCCAAGGGGCAAAAAGGCTTGCTAGGTGCACCCAGCAGACTCAGGTGACACCCTAATGCCCTCTCCCACAGAGCTCTAAGTCACTGATCAGATATCCAAACATCTGAAGGACTGGGCAGAACCATTCACAATTTGTTCCAAAGACTAAGATTTCTTCCTTAACTCCTGACAGAGCACCATGAAATGAGATTCTTTCTGTCTATAGCCTCGAACCTGTGTTCCCTCTGCTTACCTCCCCCACTTCTGTCTGTGGAACACGGGAGCTGTCTGGATCTTCCATTTTATCCTCTTCCTCATCAAACAAGCTAAGGACAGTTTTAGTTCTACCCTTGGTTCCTTTGTCCAATGGGGATACTGGAGAAAACAAATCAGCATGCCTAATGGCGTCCTGCGCAGATGCAGTCAAAAGTCCTTCCTAAAAATGGAAATGGTAAGGAAAAGTAATAAACATAAAGTAAAAATCTGATCCTGGCACCGTCCCTCCTTACGAATTCCACAGCTGCTACACTTGTAGGATTCAGGGGACTACGAGCCCTATGTACTCCATGTGGCAAAACAGTGAAGTCAGTTCTCAGCTGGCTGTGCCGGTGAGAATCCTGTGTAGCCAATGACTATTACAGACAGTTTCTCCAAATACATTAAGGGTACAGGTCCTCCCTTCCTTCTAGGTGATGGGCCAGTCAGAACCCTGTTGCACACAGGTTGCTTATGAGCTAGAAGGAACTTTTAAGTCACAGAGGTAACAAATGTCCATCACTGGGAGCGGATCACAGTTTTTATAACATACCTAGGTCCCAAAAGGAACCTATGATTGGTAAGCTATGATTGTATATACAATTAGAATAATTTTCAAAACACACACATTTATTCATTCCACTGTAACACAATTCAGCTAAGATACTATTGGTCATAAAAACCACTATTATTCTAGGTATACCTCAGAAGGAGGCTGACTCCTGATTCACCTGTCACAGATTGTGAGGCACACCCTAATTTCAGAATTGCCAAACTAGAACAACATGTTTTTTTCACATAGTATGTAAGTAACATAGTGCCTACTATGTACAAGGTGGAATATGAAGTAAAAGGTATAATGCTGAGTGAAGCCAGCCCAGTACTACGAAGTGAATACTTAAGTGAGGGAAAGGGTACAGGGGAGGAGGCAGAGGCAGGAGTGGGATGAGCCAGGACAGGACAGCACAGTCCACAGAGGATGGTCCACATTCAGCCACTGGAGGGAGCATGTCAGAGTGATGGGCCACAGGGAAACGTCCACATCATGACAGCTCCAAGGAGCCTCCCCAAGAGGAGTAATGCAGTGTTTTTCCCTCAGGCCCCGGAGAAAGTGTCTAGACACACAGTGTATGAGAAAAGCCACAAAGACAGAGACCAGAGATGGACAGCTACTGTGGCTCCTTGACTCTCAGATGTGGCCAGCACCATCTGCACAGGCCCCAGCCAGACATGGCTGACTATTAGAAGAGCACCAGTGTTTGAGAAGAAAGACACATTCACAACCAGAACCAACCACAAATATAAAGAATCTGAAACTAGAGTCTTCATAAAACTGACATCTTAATTCAAGTACAGGTGGGACAAAAGGACCTAAAGAAGACAGGAAAATTGCAGAGAAGCCAGAAATGAGCAGAGGTGTGGAGAGACGACAAGACAGGAGGAGCCCAGGAGGCACACCCCGGAGGGAAGACGGCACACGGTGACACATCTCCACGGGCACCGCACAGACCCGGAAGTACGCCTAGGGGAGGAGCCAAAGCGGGCGTGGGAAGGCTTCCCCGAGACCAGGGGAGCACAGGCTGCTTTCACTTGAGAGAGAGAGAGACAGAGAGAGAGTGAGGGAGAGCGAGAGAGAGCGAGCGAGAGCGAGCGAGACAGAGACAGAGTGAGAGAGAGAGAGAGAGAGTGTGTGTGTGTGTGTGTGTGTTAGGGAGAGACGGCAACATGCAGGACAACACATTAGCAAACAAGAGAACAAAGCCTACCTTCTCCAACTCCTCAGCCTCCCCTGTTCCCTGCAGCGCAGAGGGTACGAGAGGGCTCTTGGCCTTCTGACCCACAGGTCTAACTTCAAACTGCGGCTCCTTCTCTTCCTCATCGCTGAACAGTAAAGGCAATGCCTCCCGGGCAGTCTCTTTTTTCTACCAGGAGAAAAGCAAATATATCTTTTCTATAATAAACTTTTATTTTTTCTCCAATACCTCAACTTATGCACAGCTAAGAACTCACAGGAGCCTGTGCCAGTGCCACCTTTATGTGGTGTGACTGGTGGGAGGAAATGAGGTCGGTCACTGAGGCATGCCTCTGGAGACTCAGCCCCTTCCTCTCTACTTCCTGGTCAACATGAGGTGAGTATCTCCTCCACCTCATGTACCTGCCATAATGCATGGTGCCATGAAAGGCCCAGACCATCTGGGCCAAACATCACAACTTCTGAAATCAAGAGCCGAAACAAACCTTTCCTCCTTACTCCAGATTGTCTCAGGTTCTCCCATCTGTCACAGAGAGGGAAAGCTGACTAACACATGCCCTAACCAGTCCCACAAATGTTAGCAGCACTACAGGCCCTGGGGCTCAGTCTTCCCCACATGGAACTTCTTGTGCCTGTGCCTGCTTCCATGGGCTGACTGACATGGTGAGACCTTTTGTACCAGCTCTGTACAACATGCTTCACATCAACAATAACCATAACCAAAGCTCTTTCTGCACCAGGTGAACAAGTCCTTCCTAAACCTCAGTCACCCTGGTGGGCTGCACCACTACTGTGCAGTGGAACCTTGAGAACATTTCTCCAGGCTGCGGGAGGAAAAGTACCATTGCTGCAGGAGGAGCAGAGGTCGGGGGAGAGCCAAACAGAGAGCTTCCGTTGTCTGTGTCGTCTTCAAACACGAGGGACACTCTCTGGGTCTTCTTCTGGCTACATGAGAAAACAAAGGGTCAAATTCAGGGCAGATATGATTTATGAGCAAAACCAGTATCGTTTCTAGGCCACACCTACAGTCACCCACCTGCCCCACCTGTTGACCCCACACAGCTGAGAACAGACAGGAAACAGGAGTGACTAGGGATACTCATCTCTGGCCTGTAACCTCTTCACTTGGCCCCTGGCCTATCATTCTCTGCCCGTGTAGGTGTGCTAGCTGTGAGCTCTGTGGCATCACAGCAGAGAGAGGACAGGGAGCAGACTGCCTGTGTCCAGTGTGGTCAGGAAGGCCACAGCCAGCTTGGAGCTGTGCAGCTGTGGTCTGCATGCTACCTTTTTCGTGGGAGCTTTAATAAGACAAAATTTTCCTACCAGAAAATCAACCATCCAAAAGTATATGACAATGGGTTTCTCTGACACAGCTGTGCACTGTCCCATGACCCAAACTCCAGCATTTCCAACACCCAGAAACTCCAGGTCGCCAGTCACTCCTCACCCATTCTCCCCTCAACCCTGACAGCCACAGTCTACTTCCTGTCTCCACAGTTATATCCCGGGCACCTATCAGGGGAATTATATAATTTAGGGTTTTCCGTAGCTGGCTCTTCTCAAGAACTCAGTATTTTCTAAGTCGATTTACCTCCCACCATGTATCAGTACTTCACTTCTTTTCACTGGGTGTTATAGTCCATTATGTATTTATGCAACATGTGTTTACCTATTCATGGCTGATAGACATGTGGCTTTTTCTACTTTTTTCCTACTGTAATGCTACAATAAATATTTGTGTGCAAGTTTTTGCATGAACACCTTTTTTCATTTCTCTTAGATATACATCTAAGGGTGGGATTACCAGGTCACAAGTAACGCTATACTTAACATTTTTGAGGAGAGGCCAAGCCATGTTCCAAGCTGGCTCTACCATGTCACCTTTCCACCAGTAGTGTATGGAGTTCCAATTCCCTCACATTCTTGTTAGAGGGGAGCCACCCAGATGGCAAGGGTTCCTGCCACCAGTGGGTCTCACAGTTCTGTGGATAACCATCCCCTACCAAGATACTTTTCAATGCTGAGCCCATTCCTACCGAAGTGACAAATCTTTAAGTAATCCTGACCAAACTTAACCACCTTTAGGATATCTCAGAGAAAATACAAAAACACAGAGGACAACAACTACTTAAACCGATGACAAGCTAAGACAAAGACTATTTCCACGCTAATAAAAATGACAGAAGAAATCAAGCAAGAATCCAAGAAAACAAGCACTTCTAGCACTGGGGAGAAGACCTGGATGTCAGTTGTGGCGACCACATACTGCCTGACCTGTGTATTCCAAACCTCTCCTTGCCACTGCAGACACAGAGCCGGTGGTTTTCTACCGTGACTATTTCACCTGTCCTTGGCAATGGCGAACAGGTCATCTTCATCATCCTCCTCAAAAAGGCTGGTCTTCACAGTTGTAGCCTGCTGGCCCTGGGTGGGCCCTGAGCTGTTGAGCTCTCCTTTGGATTTGCTGTCAGATGGGGACTTGGTCTGAGTGTCAGCAATGCTCCACTGGTCCTGAAAACACAACCTACGTGTTACACATCAGGAGGTGAGGGGAGCAACTCTGTGACGGACTGCTTGTCTAACACAGGCCTAGTCCCACTCCTGTTTCTTAGCACTGCAAGAAAAAGAAAAACCAATAGCAGTTCAGATCACGGAAGGTGGGAATATTTTACATTTGTTAAGGGGTTTTTAAACTAAGTATCAAACTAAATTATCACTCTGGAAGAAAGGTCATGTCTAAAGCTCTGAACTCAGATCCCTTCAACTGGGTTCTGGGACCTCACAGTCCTTTTCAGGCCTTCTTCCTTTACCACCACTGTCACAATATTTCTCTTTGCTATGGTTCTGTTCCGGGTTGGAACAAGGTACCCGGTCCACTTTAGAGGATCAAAATCAATTGTAGGAAAGAAAAGAATGCTGTTTTAATATAAAACATCCCAAGCTCATGCATGACACACGCCTGCCTAGTAGTGCTATAGAAGTTGCTGGTGACCCCTGTACCACAGCATTGGACCCCAGATGTGGACCTCAGGAAGCATTTAAGGAACTTCTCCCCAGCCATGATGACCCCTGCACACCAAGGTTCTCACAGATCCTTGCTTATGTGGCTTTACAGAGGGTCTCCAAGCCAGGACAGGTTCTGCAAAATCCTCAGGCCTCACCCCAGGCCAAGTGAAAACCTGAATTTCACAGGGTCCTCAGGGGGCTTCTTCACATACTGAGGTTTGAAAACTCTTCAGTGGTGCACTCAGCTGGGCTACAGGCTAGAAGCCACTTAAAAGCTTTATTAACAAATTCATGTGAGGAGGCTGTACCCACCTTTAGTATTCTTTAAAGCTCCCCAGGAATCCAGGGGACAGCTGAGGTTGACAATCTTTGCTCTAGTACCCTGGTCATCTTTACTCCAGGTTTCTTTTTGCTCTCAGGTACAGTTAATATTTTTATTTTCTCTGCACCACTATTATGCTCTGGTAGGATTGAGTCCACTTGTCATTATGAGGTAAATAACCACTCAGAGTGGTTAAAAAAAGAGAAGAATCTAGCATAAATTTTATGAGAAAACACAACTTGTCATTTTAAGTTGCTTTCAAACAATACACTAACAAAGCTATGAGTTGTTGTCCACCTTATACCATCATAACTTAGCTAGAAAGATAAAGAACTCGGCTTTTTATTTACTTAAAATTTGTTTATCCATGCCTGGGGATATAACCAGGCATTGTGCATGTTAAGCAAACACTCTACACTGAGCTACATCTGCAACCCTCAGGAAGATCTTTAAGGCTCCAGATTTACTATTTCATGAAAGGCTTTTTCACACAGTTCAATCTGAAAAGTAGCGAAATCATACAATTAATTTTGCTGATTTGCAAACAGAAAGAATCTTACAAGCCGAGCATGCACAGGCCACTGCTGTGTCTAGCTGTCCTTACAGTTAGTGACATGTGGTTGTCACTACACAAGACAGTGTGCAGCTGATGGGGCACAAGACGTGTTACCCCAGGGTACAGCACCCTGGCATGGAGTACATAGAGAGAGCAAGGTCTGACCTTCCCTCATGCTTCTTCCTTCAAACAGGCCGGAAAGTGTCCTCCACTTTCCTCTTCAAAGTGGGCCACAGACCTTTCCTCTATAGGCACCATCCTATATTCAGAGGTAAGGAAGGTCCTTATCGAAAACTTGGAGAGGAACCTGAACAGAGTGACCTGGCTGAATTCCTCCAATTATGACCATCTGGCAATACCTCTCTGTCCAGTCTCCTCCACAACTGCCCCTGTTCACCAGAAATGGCATGAAATACATGAGTGTTCCTGTGTCTCTATTTCTAATGGTTCCCATGCCATCTAAAACTTACATGAATTAAACATGCATGTTTTCCCTCAGCCACGAACTTGTGATAGGTGAGAAATCTTTTCTCCCCTCCATGACGCACTTCATCTGAATTAGCATCAAGCAGAGTCTGGAGACTGTTATGCATTCTAATTATTGTGAAAAGATTTATCTCTAAGTTAACATACTCTAAATAGCTTTTTAAAAGAAAAAAAACTACCATCTTATAAACATCGCCTTTGGTATGTCCAGGCTAGCTGTAATTCTTTGATCCCATCAGCAAGGTCTTCCCCATCTTCAGGTGAAACCTTAGCTCACCTCCTCATCACTGCTGAAGAGTAAGGCAGAGGCTTTCTTTCTGGGTTGTTCCAAAGGCTTTGCTTTCTCCTGACTTTGGATTTGTAGAGATGGCATTTGTTTCTTAGTAGCAGCAGTGCCAAAAAGATTATCCTAGAAGAACAAATGGCAGGCAGCTAGGATGGCTTCACACATATGAAAGAGAAATGATGTCAAAGCAAGCAAGTCTCCTTAGGGCCAGAACGTAACTTAGCAATAGTCCCTCCCCATGGTCTTTCCTAATTGCATTCTCTACCTATGGAGGTTAAGTGGGTCACCACAGAACCTAACTGCACAGTGGGCACTGAGGAGAGGGCAACAGAAGCAGCAGAGGCATGAGGAGGAACCAAGACCCAGGCAGTGCCCCAGGGGCATGAGGGGAGGCAGCAGCCACCAAGTCACACTTCTGCTCTGTGACTCAGAAACCAAGCAAGGGAGAAAAGAAGAATGTAGAGGCTTTGTCCACCCCATAATAGCTAAGACAGACATGTTCACGGGGCGGGGAGGGGATGATCTTGGTTCTAACTAACTTTAAAGACAGAACACAAAGTTAAGGAATGGCTTACTATGTAAACTTGCTAGAGTACTACAGGCTGATTCTCATAGGCGCAAGAGCATTGCAAATTCACTTTAAAAGTACGTTAAAATACTTCTCAGATAATGGGCACAAAACCATGACAGGCCTGATTTAAGTTTGGATGGAGAAACTCTGTGGTTCGTGACAGCAGGTGGACACCATGCAGTGCATAGACAAGTGAAGGGGCCTCAAAGGACAGTGTGGTGAGGCAGAACGGAGCATGAAGAGCAGGTGGCCAGTGGGAGCTCTCCCTGGGTACTGACTTCGTGCCAGGTACTACAGGGTTTACACCAGCTGTCAGCAGCAGCTGTCACAATGGGCTATTCACCTTCAGGGAGTGGAGATTTAGATGCAGGTCTTTCATGGAGCGATGGAGCTGGATGTGACCAGAGCCCACAAGCTTAGTCACTGTGCAGTGCTGCACAAGGGCTGGGTTTGCTTTGGTTTCACTCTGACTTTTCTTCCCTATTAAGCCCTCCCCCATGCAGGGTGGGAAAGAAAGGCCAGGTCAGGAGATGGCTGGCCTCCTGCTCCTTGCCATCCTTTTATCTAAGGTATTTCTGCAAATCACTGGCATACCTGAGCGTTATCCTGGAAAAAGCATTCTCAAAGGCAGAGTCTACAGATGAATTCTATTAAGCTTTCCACAAGAACCTGGCCACGCGTCCATGTCCTCCTGGACAACCATGTGAGTGTCTGCAGTACACACAGCCCTACTTTTGCTCCACCTGCCGCAGGCAACCTGTGGCTTCCTAACACCCTTTACTCTGTGAGCCTCTGGCTGTGCTGTAACATCAGTCGCCTTTTCTATTTAATTACAAGTTAATTATCTGTTATTGCAATAAGAATGCTTACCTCTTCATCTTCATCATCAAAAAGGGAGACTGATGTGGGGAGCTTGCTGGGTAGGAGAGGTGCACTTTTGGATTTACTCACATTTTGAGAAGAAAACAAATTCTGTTGGATCAAGATTGAAGTTTTTGGTTAGCATTTCAGATCACTATAGGAACCAATGACGGACACAGTGGCTGCCAGGAAGGTGAGACAGGGTCCTCAGGGGACTGACCTTGGAGCCTGCTGTAGGCGTATGCATCACTAGCAGCTGATAAAGGAGGAGGAGGAGGAGGAAGAGGAAGAGGGCTGAGGGACTACAAGTGGTCTCACCCAAGCCCAGGGTTTCTACGTGCCCACCGTAATGGCCTCAGGCAGCAGGATGATTCCTTGTTACTGTCCCAGCATGCTGAGAAAAGTAAGAATGACTTCGCCTGTCTAAGAATCAGACATAATGACCCATGGAAAGAGATCCTAGATGCCTAATTAGATCTATGATTATTTATTACTGCTACTTCTCTCTCCTTAGGATAGTACTTCTTTTAAATGAATAACAAATTAAATTTCTACTTTCAA
The DNA here is from genome assembly GCA_004027595.1 of Dinomys branickii. Classification (NCBI taxonomy): domain Eukaryota; kingdom Metazoa; phylum Chordata; class Mammalia; order Rodentia; family Dinomyidae; genus Dinomys; species Dinomys branickii. The sequence goes on from PVLD010003078.1 coordinate 87,533, forward strand.
ATGTTTGCTATTCAACTTGAAGTACAGTTATGAGATGTTGCATATCAAGGAAAGATCTACTGGATTCTGAATATTCTTTAAAGTGTTTTAAAACATCACCTCAGACTGCAGAGAAAGCTCTGTGAATTGAGCTGCATGAATTCAAAACAGAAGACTGAACAACCAGTCCCTTAGGCAGAGAAACTTCAATACCTAAAAGCCAAGTAGGACGTGAATATATTTTCTGAAGACACTTTTGAATATTTTCTTAAACCACAAAACCAGTGTTTCCTCCTGAAATGAAAATCTAAGGTGTTCACAGTGCATCACAGGCCTGGGATCCCCAGTCTGCAGGTGGGTTCAGGCGAAGAGGCTACCCCTGTAGCTCTGGCAGTCCGTTACCTACTGCATTTTACACAGTACCAAAAGGGTTCTGCTGCTTTAAGAAAATGAAAGCAATCCAAATAAAGAGTAAAAACAAACTTCTAATTTTGGACCCTTCTTGGTGCTGGGAATACACATTTCCACTACTTCACACCTGCCCCCGCCACGACTGGCCAAGGCCAAATTCAGCTGCTGGCTTGAGACAGCCACAGAACCGGTCCTTTGGTCCAAAGACTCATCTGTTACCTGCCTCGCTTTACTTCTCCTTGCCTAAGACTACCAACCACATGTAGTAAAACGGAAGCAGAAATCCTGACCTAACTGCAGCCATTTTGCTCACAAAAGTTGCAGTCATTCTGTTCTCTGCCACTGAACTCAGCTAAATCATGAGGTCATCAAATTGGAACTTCTGTTAATGTGCTAAAAACAACTTTGAGACATACAACTGTGCCCGCCACAAGAGACCCATTGTATCATAACCTTCAGCAAAAGCTTATCTTGCTCTTGTAACTTCTGTTTGCCACCTTACAAATAAGACAAGTTTTCTGTAATCAAGATCCTAGACTTTGGAGATTACTCCTCTGGGGAGTAACTGACACTGATGCTAACATCAATAAACTCTTCCTTTCTCTCTCCTGAGCTCCTGGCTACTGTTGATTTAATTTTTCCCTTAACAAAATCACTGACTCTGTGCTGATAACCAGGAGCCAAAGCCTTGCTGTGGTTTTAAACTGAGTCTCCAATCCATTTATACTCCCACCACCAAGTGCAATCTACACTTCCGACTCCATCCAGGGTAGGCCTTGTATGACTGTCTCAATAAACCAAAGAGGTCCAGGAGGAAAAGGCTGGCCTCCAAAGCTGGCCTACCAAAGGCTGCCCAGCTTCCAACTCCTCTCTGAGGGAGCTTGAGTCACCATGTCCAGGCCCTCTGGCCCTGAAGCTGTACCCTAGGAGACAGCACTGGACACCCAGCAGCCTTGCTGCTCATGTCACTCCAGAGGGAGGATTCTCAGCTCAGCCCCATTCAGACATGAGATGCCCTTGGTGACAAGCAGAACCGTAGGAGTCAGTGAAACAACTGGTGTGGTAAACCACTGAATTCTCGGGTGGTTTGGTAATGGCAATAAATAAGCAGAACAGCAGGAAAGTCACTGAAACTGTTCAAGTTCGGTTTTCCAGGCACTTGACTACCATTGGGTAACTGAGCAATGCCACTAACTGGTAGTAGAGGCAGGTGTTTGGAATACAGTCGGGGACAAATCCTCCCTATCCTGGGGAGCTTTCCCAAGCTAGGGGAGGGACAATGGTCACCACCAAGGAACAGTGCCAGGACAGAGGAGAGTGGATGGGTGCAATGTGGCCTGTGCTGTGGCTGGGTGTGGTGGGCGGGTGGGGCAGCTTCACACAGACCAGGGATCAGGGAAATTAACCCCTTTACCCCCCAAAGAGCATGCAAGAGGGTCAGGGGCCAGGCACCTGCATCTGCTGAGGTGCAGGTGTGCTGGATGGCAGCCAGGTAAACGAGGACCCTGAGAGAAACTGTGTGGGGCTCCCTGGCTTGCTGGAGCATCAGGAGTTGGCCTGAACTGCACTTTGGATACTTTTCTCTATCCACAAGCCCTCAAGGGAATACAAGTCCTCAAGCCTGATAGGCATTACTTTTGTCACAACTAGGCCAAAACCACACCACTTCCATACCATGACTGCCATTTAGTCAGTGAGACCATCACAGAGGTTGTCCATTCTGGCATAGGCACCTTACTGTGTGGAGAAACAACAGCCCAAAACCTGAGCATCCCAGAGGTGGAGTGTTCTCCTTGCATACAGAACAATAGAGTCAAACTCTAAAAGGTGAAGTGTTATATCTGTATTGCTTTCTGAAGCCCAAGTACTTCCTGGAGATTATTTTAAAAACTACAACAAAAACCCAAACCTACTTAGTAATACATCTTATGTGTCTACTGATCCAGAATAATAGTCTTTAGTGTCACAGGCACAAATAAATACTTACGACTATGAAAAAGAATTCCATACCTCAGAGTCTTCCTCATCTGAAAACAAACTTTTTTGAGTTTTTGTTTCTGGCAAGAGCTTGAGATTTTTGCTGGAAGGTAGGGTAACCTTGTTGGGGGAAAAGAAGAAAAATGGGAGATTAGCAAGTAAGATACCTGAAAGAGAGATTTATTTATTGACAGTCTCTGCTATGAGAACGTGCCGAGGTACACCTCCAGAGATAAAGATGCCAGCGTGGACTCTGGTGCATGTGAGGTTCACACAAAGAATTAACACAAGAGGTAACTATCATGGGAAGAATTTATAACTGGTGTTTAGGCAGGCAGGCAGGAAGTTTCCCTGAAAAAGACAAAAAGGCCCAGGGAGAAGGGTTTTCCAGGCCAAGGGGACTGTGCAGCGAGTGAAAAGCAAGATAGCATGGAGGACATGTCTGGTGGAGAACGGCACAGGAGAGACTGCCCACTGTCACACAACATACAGGTGGAACGTGTGCCATTGGAGCAGAGGTGACTGCACAGGCCGTTCACGACTCCCGGGTGCTGGGATGGTGCTGACTGGCAGAAGTCAGGTTTTTGGCAAGGATGTGACACAATGGGACATGGCTAAAAAGAAGAAAAGGCAACCAAGGCTGACAGCAGGGGAAGCCTGAAGAGCTTAAGACCAACAGACACATAGGAGACTCAACAAATACAGATCAATGTGACCATCAAAAAAAGATAATCAATGGATAAAGAATCAGTGTTGCCATGACAATACTGAAAATTGGGGCAACAAGGAGAGGAAAAAGCTCTTTCCCTCAGAATGCTAGCTAGTTAAGTCTAGCTAGTAAGTGTAGAGAAAACAGAATTAGAAAGGCACTTTAAATGGCCCAGAAAAAGTTATCAGTGGATGTCAAAACAACTAAGCTCATAGATGGTAGAGAACAGGACATTCACAGTGTCAAAGGTCAAGAGACCATCTTGTTAATGACATAGACAGTGACCCTCTTTGAGGGGGATCAAACTGCTTCGAGGGCGCAGAGCTGGGCATGGGGGCACTCACGTCATCAGAGTTGACGCAGGGCCTGCCTGTATTCTTGCCAAAAACAGTTAACATAACCCTAACTGCAGGAAAATAATGTGGTAAATTCACAGTGTGAACATTCTACAAGACAACTGGCTGGCTGCAGAAACAAAAACATGAACACAGGAGGCACTGTTTCAGATTAAAAGGACACCAAAGAAACAGGATGAGCAAATGCAATCTAGAAACACTGCCCAGATCCTGGGTTTCTTCAGGATCAAACAAAGCAAAACAAGAGCTACAAAAGACATTCTGAGGACGAGAAAAAGATTAGAACATAGGCTGAATATGAAATATTTCAAATCAGTATTATATATGTTGCATGTTGGGTGTTATTTTCCAACACATTTCAGGGCTAACTGGAATACTGTGAATGTGGACTGGACATTGGCTCCTACTGGAATTACTGGAAATCTCATAGCTATTGACAAGGGCACCTGATTATACAAAGTTTTTGTTCGTAAGATGTTTAATATTTAGAGGTAACATGCCATAATGAGTACAGCTTCCCTGCAAAAACACAGATAGGTTTGGATACGTACAAAATTTGGCAAAATCTGAACAACTGCTGATTCTGAGTGGTAATTACTTAGAGTTCATTGGATTCATCTTTCTTCATGTTTGAAGTTCTTCAATATAACAAGGGAACATGACTTTCCCGGCTCCAGAGGAACCAGTAAGATGGCAGGGGCTGCACCCCTTCCTGTCCTGCTCCCTCCACTCACCGTCTGCTCGGCCCTTGATTTGTTTTCATCCATCTGTTTCACAGTTGCTTCAGGCACAGCCACTGCTTTTTCTTTGAACAAATCACCGTCATCATCAAAGATGCTGGCAGTGGATTTGATTTTGTCTTTAAAAAGATACCACAGGATAATATCAAAATCTTATCACAAGATTTGCAGATTAAAACACTCTTCTCTCCCGAAGGATGAATGGAAAAGGCATGGTTAGTTATAAAGTTTTTTAAGTTATGTTTTCCTGATTTGTTATGAACAAGTTGGAAGTGGAACTACATTCTCCTTTTAGTATTTTTTTCTTTTTGTGGTGTTAGGGATCAAACCTGTGACCTCCTGCATGCTAGGCAAGTGCTCTGGCATTGAGCTATATCCCAGCCCCATTCCCTTGCTGCCTTTCAAAGAACACAACAGTAGCTTATATAACACAGAACAGACACTTTAACCCACTGGCTGACACGCTTATCCAAGTGGCTCCATCCTACACTTAAAGGAGCTGGGAGTGGCTTAATAGGTACCCCTAACAAGACACCTAAAGAAAGAAACACCATTTGACAGGACCACCATTTCATCATTCTAAGAATCTAATTTGTGAGGGTGGCTCTTGCTTTAAAAAGTAAAACTACAGAAGGAGATAAAAGGAAATACTAAAATTACCCAGAATGTTACCTACCGACTTGGATGAGACAGACATTGGAAAGAGCTGGGCACACATGCTTCTACATCCCCCAGAAGTTAATGTTCAACTCTAGTTATTCACAAACGGGGCTATGATGGCAAGACAATCTCAGTGTTGTATCTTACCAACTGTGTTTCCCACTAAATGCATCTAAAAAGATCTTCCTAAGTCAGCGCACACAAACTTCATTCCCACAAGCACTGCTGCCTGCCATGAAGCACGTGTCAGTGACAGAAAGGTGCAGATTCAACGAGGATCCCAAGACACTCTTGTCAGAGAAGGAGGTCTTGACTTGTGACCCCCTAACATTTCTCCCAGGCAGTGACTATGAACCGTTTGGGGCCCTCTTGCCTTCACCGCTGTCAGTTTAGCCTACTGAGATCTCAATGCACCACATACACGCCTGCCCTCTTCTAACACAGGGAGGACACTGACTTGACTCTTTCCTACACCTGACCTGGCAAACGAGAGTCAGTCCAGACAGCTTGCGTCTGAATAACTCTGGCTTCTTCTTTCTGTTAGGCCGCCCTTTATTCTTTCCTTTGTTCACGTACTAGAAACTCAACTACTCTGTTTTTCTGGAAAAGGCCCCACTGAATCTAAATTCTACTCTTTTAAGAGTGGCCCACAGAATAGCACAGTTTGCCCATGTAGGCCCTCAGGGGGCCCTACTTAGATGCATCCAATCACAACCCATTCTGACAGCAGCCCCCAGGGCCATCTGTATCTGAAGAACAGATGAGGTAATGATTCTACCAGTGCTATGACTCAAACCTGATGGAAAGAAAGGGGAGGACGACCTGGACAGTGCTGAAAGCCCAATACACTTGGACACTTGGCTCTTCTGCACAGAGAAGAGAAGCTGGGAACAAAATGGCTAGCACACAGCTTCCTGCTCATGGAAGGCACAACAGTACTCTGCTGGCAGGCAGCATGCCCAAATTGCCTCTGTAACTCCAAAGGTCAAAACTAGAGATTCTGAGCAGAAAGTATAGGGGAACAGACTTCAGCCCTCTGTAGGAAGATAATCTTCTTAGGCAGTTTTCAGAGCACAAAAGACAGCTGACTCTGTAGCAACCTCTGAGGCCAAGCACCATTAAGCACAGAGGAGACGTAGACAGGAAAGTACAAGGTGGGATTCAAAGCTGAAGAAGCCAGGGGAGTGGCATCCTTTTTGGGGTCACAGTTTTCTCCAATCAAATCCCCACATTCCGAAGCTGGGACAGGTACCTGTTTTGGAAGGTTTGTTACTGGATGCTGTGAAAAAGTCATCACTGTCATCGTCATCGAAGAGGCCACTGGCAGCAGGGACATATGAACTCTTCCCTGAAGTGGGCTGCTCGGGCTTCTGGGGCTCCTTCAACACTGGAGTGGTTGAAACCCCAAACACATCTGTGTCCCCTGAGGGCAAACAAGACAACCACTGCTGTGAGCCAGTGCCAGTGGACCTCAAGATTTGAGAAGAAATAGCACCACCCACTGAGAACAACGTACTAGTTTCAGCACATCCACTAAATGTACCAACAGGGTCAAGTGATGGCACCTGCAACTGCTAGTGAATGACCCATAGTGCAGGATCATATGATCACTCAAACACAAAGAAGTCCAAGCTACCCATTTATTTCTTTTTAAAAATTATTTTGCAGTGCTGGGGATGGAAGCAAGTGCCCTGTGTATACAAGGCAAACCATGGGCTTCCAAAAGGACCTGTGCTGGCATCATTAACTGAATGCCTCTGTAAGCCACTCCACACCCTCTAAAGATGCCTCCTTTCCAGGCAGGGCACAGAGACTGAGAGAATTCCCATGGTTTTTAAAGAATAATCCCCACATTACCTAGAAACACAGAAACACCTCCTGCTGGGATTTTCTTTCCAGGTTTGGAAGAGGAGGACTCTAGAGTGAGGAAGAAAGAGACAATCAGTTCACAAAGAAACAATTTTCCTTACAACACCCACTTTCCTAAAGTATGTACAACACAACACAGACCTAGCAGGGGACTTTTCAGAACTGATTTTTCCTAAATAAGCTGTTAAACACCCTGAGATGTTTCTCTCTGGCAACATCAGGAGTTCTCTGGGACTAAGTCTAAGCTGTGACTCCATGGGGGGTGAGAAGTCCTGATGGCGGTCAAGCAAGCAGTGGGGTGGCTGGCGGAGCTATAAAATAGCTCTAATTCTGGCTGGTCCAGCTCAATGGCATGAACAAGTAAAAAGGAAAAGCAAAAAAAATGTGCAATATTAGTGAAAAAAGTGATGACTACAAAAGCAAAGACAGCAGCAACAAGACAAGTAACTGACATCAAAATGGGAGAGCAGACACTGGACGACAGCACACCTACTTCACAGCCCAGCAACTGGGAGGGCAGCCCGGCCCCAGGACATGCAGCCCAGGAGAGTCACCTCAATCCTAATGAGACTGAAACACAAAACAAAACTCTGTCCTTTAAAAAAACTCCAAAGATGATTCTGACACACACCAGAATCGAGAATTATTGGCTGCCAATTCAGATGCAGAATGTTAGAAAAGATTTTCTTTGAATTAGACCTCATAAAAAATTATTCTCCGCACTGCTATACTTGTCCTGTCTAACTTTATGAATTCTTCAAGGAGTTTACAGATGATATCATTTTTACCAAGAGCCAAATTAGTGAAGTGCTATGGTGTCTCTGGAATGTCCTCCACGGGTCCACGTGTTGAAGGTTCTATCACCATGGGTAGGTGCTGGACCCTTTAGGACAGTGATAGTGAACCTTTTACAGTTTTCAATAATAAACAGCTATGGCATGCGTGCCACAGTTCACCACCGCTTTAGGAGAAAGTTAGGCCACCAGGGGCACCCTTGAGGGAACACTGGGATCTGACCTTTTCCACCTCTTGCTTCCCAGCTGCCATGAGGGGAGCACCATCACCCACCTACACTCCCCCTACAGTGGGCCGTGCAGCCCAGGACCAAGGCAATGGTGCCAAATGTTCAGAGCTGACAGACTCTAAAACTAAGTGCCCAAACCAAGTAAGTCCTTGTAAGTCATCTCAGGTGCTCCGCCATAGCACTGAGGTAACAGACCTGACTAACACAGGAATACGAACTGTTTTCAACTGGTCTAAGCAAACACCACAGCTTTCAGCCTTGGAACCACCTGGGACTTCCACCTTCTAATAGGAAAGGAATGGAGCATTGGACTCTCACACGAAGAAGGGGCACTTACCTTCATTCACAGGGGCCGTGACGTGTCGGTCCTGGGGGGTGTCCCTGAAGAGGTCACTCTGGGTAAAGTAAGGACACAGAGAAATAAACATGGGAGGGGAATGCACCCATACTGCAGGGTCTCTAGGACCCTGTAAAACTCAAAGCTTCCTATTTATTGTTCTGCTAGAAAATCAGATGCAAAGTGAAGACTACGGACACAGACACTTCAGTAATTCTGGCAGCCCAGGAAATTAAATATAAAGATGTTTGAAAAAGACAGTAAGGTAAGAAGCAATCACTAAGGTAAGCAAATCATTCACTGCTAACACATCCTCTCCACACCTAACAAACGACCCCAGGAAACAGCATTTCCCACTGTGGGTGAGTCTGACACATGCCCAGATCTGATGTCAAAGTCACTCCCAGTGAAAACCACCTCTCACTAAAAGCAAAAGCAGATTCCTAGCTATGAACTCCACAGACACTGACTCACCTCCTCATCTTCGCTGTCAAACAGGCCCTGCCCACCACTGAACAGGCCACCCCGAGATCCAAATGGTGAGAAGTCTTCGTCTGTCAGCTTGGGAGGAGCGAATAAGTTATCTTCTTCATCTGGTGAGCAGAAGGCCATGTGCAGGGATAGCCAGGATGAGTTTGGAGCCCTCAGTTCTGGTGTAGGCCCTTAGACCTCAGGTAGGTCTCTACAGTGCCCACAGCAGGGGGAGAGGAGACACCTGGCCTCAGGTAAGAAGGAGGGGCTTAGGGCAGTGGACGATTCCTGAGAGACACCTACTCAAAGCCCACTGCAGCACCCAAAAGGCTAGCTTGGGCTTGGACTTTCAAGTGGGTAAATGTCTGGAACAGAGAGTGAATTTTCTGTTACTATTTTGTTTATTGTTTGTGGGAGGCAGGGTCTTGCTGCATAGGACAGGCTGGCCTTGAATTTGCTGTGTAGGCCTGGCTGGTGTGAAACTTGTGACTTGCCTGCCTCGGCCTCCCGAGGGCATTCTTCAAGGCAAGCTTCTAGACTTTCTATGGCAAGCTCAACTGACATGTTCAATATCTACCTCCCTGGGGCTCTAGAGAAGAACACACTGAACAGAGATCTGTAGATGGTCATGATGCATGGACACTACTGCTGGATGTGAAAGAGCCTGACCATGCTAGTACCTTGTTTCCCTACCTCTAGAAAATTCTACAAAGACAGGTGATGCCTGCTATGCAGTCTAATCTCTGGTGTTTCTATACTATTCTACATCCCCTGCCCCCCTGGGCCCCCAAAGAACACTTTCAGATGCTTTGGCAAAGTGAGTGGAGATAGAACCCACATGTCAGTGTTCAAAGCAGTATTTTACAAATCAAGAGAATATTCCTGTCAAAAGGCTCCTGAAAGGACTGAACTGAGGGACAAGGCCTACCGTCGGAAGGCGTTCTTCTTTCCTTCTTCTCTTTCAGTGTCTTCCGAGATTTGGGATCTCCTGAGAACAACGATGGGAGAGTTCAGATTCCCTACTACTTAACTCCACCATGTGTGTTTCTGTGTCTGCTGTCCTCACAAACTCAGGCTAAGTGTAGGATGTTCAACTTTGCATCTTTCCCCACCAGAGAGCTTAGGTCAGGCTGGGTGCACAGGAGGCACTTAAGTGTCCCCCAAAAGGCAGAAGGCCACTGTCCACATGCCTGGGTCAAGAGCACACAGCATTGAATCTCCTCAAAGGTTTACTTTGACATCATTCTGTCAAAGAATCAGAATATGTTATATGGTGCATTTTTTGAAAATTCAAAATATGGGAGTAAATGCAAAGCCACAGACCCTTATCCTGGTGCCCACAGTTCCCCGGGGTGCAAGGCCTTCGGAACTGTGTGGAGAGTGTTACGCGGATGTGCACATGTGCATTTCTCGTGGTGTCACAGTGCCTGTGTCTGTGCCTTAGGAATCAGAAGCAGAGCCTCGACCCAGTGGGGCCAGCAGAGGCTCCTGTACCACACAGCTTGTTACCTTGTCTCTGCTGGCTCACCTGCCCGCTCCTCCCCCAGATGGCCTGAGTCCCCTCTGATCCGAGCTGCCAACTCATCGGCAAAAGATGTGGGTCTTTTCTGTGGGCAGGAGAGACCAGAAGAATCACTCTTTTTAATAGAAAAGTACATTTTACATTTAGTCACCTAACAAGTCTATATGAGCAGCAGCAAAGAAATTGAGATGAGGAGAAAACAGGGTTTGATGAAATGCAGTTGAACATATGCAACTGACAGAGACCACCTGAGACAGGACTCATAAAATGCACCTTCAAAAGGCTCTTTATTTCCTCATCAGTACAGTGTATCCCTCTGAACTGCAACCTCAGTCATTCATGGGTTTTTCCTTAAACCTTAGCCAGTAACTGTTCATGGAAAGTGCAAATATCTTCTGCAATTGTTTTTTTGGCAGGTTTGCAAGTGGCCAATCCGAGAGTGCTACTCAGTTCTCCTTGCTGACTGGCTGCTGCCCAGTAATCCATCTCTGGCAGTTGTGCCAGTGTTCTCACATCATGCAGGTTGCTGTACCTCATGTAGCTATCGTGAGTGCTCTCAGTTTTGTTTTTCTTAAAGCCCTAAGATCTTTACGATGTCATCAAAATGTCCTGAACCTTCTAAAGCTTTATTTGTTTTTTTGAGGCAGTGTCTTATTTTAGTGTCAGCATATTTAGTGTTAGAACTATAAAAACAGGCATTTATAGCCCTTTTCTGACCATATCTGAAATTTGAGGTTTTTCACAATGCACCAGTACCCTAGGAATGTAAGCTCTACAAATTTTAGGTGCCCACTGTACTTCATTTAAATCTAGGGAAAGATTAAGTAAGAAAATCTCAGTGAGAGAACTAGACTAAGTGGTAGGGTGGGAGAGAAAGGTCCTAAAACTCTAGAACTGAGCATATTCTGAACAACCTGATTTATAAAATCCTAACACTAGGAGAAGAAAGTGGCACTGGTAAGACATTTGGGAATGCCTGCTGTTGTTCCTAGAGTGTAAGTGAACATACAAATACTTTGCAAAACAAGACAGATACATAGCTGAGTGCCAAGACAAGGAACAAACTGAAGGGTACCGGTCCTAAGACCTCCTTGAGTGAAAGAACTACGCTGTCTTACTGGCTTAGTATCTTCTTCAATGTCCTCAATGTCTTCCTCCTTCTCAGAGTCAGCGAAGAGGTCAGCATCATCGTCCTCTTCTTCATCGCTCATCTGTGTGGTGTGCTGAGAACATACAACACCTGGTTAGAACTTAGATGCAAGGCAGTGTTGCTTAGGTCTTAGGCTCCTCCTTCAAAAAGGTAACAGCTTTTAGAAATAATAATGATGGAAATAAGGCAGTAAGTGCTGAGACCATGCATTTGCTGATAATGTACAAGACTGACTTACCGAATCCAAAGAAGCCACTTAATGCTTAATAAGAACACAACAGCGAGACTACAAAAGCGAAATACTGAAATACACAAAATGTGCCTCAATACAGAAATACAAGTAAATACAGTCTGATCTCAATACTAACATGGAGTAACAGTGAAAAGGAGTAAGCTGCAACACGGGAGAGTGAGCCGACCACGGGAAATGGCAGAGTGGCACATCCAGCATGACACCCACCCGCCCCCACACCACACGGTCTCTGTGAACATGGACACATTTGCACAGGCAAGAAACAGACCAAAGTGACAGTCACCTCAGACACCACGGCAGTGAGGGCCTGGAGGGTCAAACTCAGCCACAGTTATTTGTTAAATTCCCATTTCTCCTATTCTGTACAATGAATACATACTGTTTAAATCAGTAAGCTTTGCTAGGAACCAGGCCAGAAGTACTCTGCTATCTAATTTAACCGTTATGACTCTGAGATGAGTTGTGGCACACAAACCAGTCTATTTTAACAATAAAAACAGGTAAGACAGGTAAGCTGGTCATTATAATCACTATATTGTACTATTTGAAAAAACTATTTATAGATCTCAATAGTAATTTCTACAGAAATAAATATATTCCAAAGGAACATGATAGAGAACAGTTACATTTTGTGAATACAACTAAACAGCAGTACCATTAAAAAGTACAAAACTCTTCATTTGATAATTGAAATGTTTCACAAAAAAAGGTTTCCTAACTAGGAAACTGAAATGCAATATGAGATTATGTCAATAAATCATGGCACATATATTCTGGGGCAAAAATTTACTAAAACCATCATCCTGATTTTGGTCAAGTTGTAGGAAAATCAATGTGCATGATCTGTAACTAAGACTGTGCCCCAGACAGTAATATTGAGAGCCATTAACACGTCCCCCCTGGCTTGTAGCTCTGGTGGTACTTGCATGACTGTCCCATCACTTGACTTGTACCGCTGGTAGTATTATGGATCTAATTACTTTTATTAGTCTTTTACTAACAAAATTAATTAAAAGCTGACCTTTGGGGGCAGTTATATATGTACAACTTAGTGGTTCAAGTCCTCAGCGGTAAGGCACATGAATTACGGCTCCATTGTGAACATGTTACTATAATCCTACATTTAACGAAGTTCAGATAAACAAAGGATTCATGAATGTATCTAAAGCCCGAGAAATAAATTATTTCCCTTAATTTAGACCACACTATCCTGTATCAGTACATTTACAAATATAGATAGGGTTGGGGATAAAGGTTAGTGGTAGAATGCCTATCATGTGTGAGCCCTAGGTTCCATCCTTGGCGTTGCAAAGACACACATACAAACATTTACATAAAAAATTACAAAAGGTATTTAAAATGTCAAAGGAAACATTTATGTTAACATAAAACAGAATATGCTCTTTATGGCTTTACAAAAACTAAGAGCATGATAAGACAGCAGGTTTCTTTCTAGCATCTCAATCTTTTTTCTCCCTTCGTGGTACTGGGGACAGAACCCAGGGCCTTCCACATGCCAGGCAAGTGCTCTACACTTCCAGCCCTATATTGTCTCAATGTGTAAAACAGGAGAGAGAGAGGAGGATTCATATGAAATACTTCAGTTTGGGTAACTGAGCAGCTCTTATTCCCAATTTTTTTTTTTTTAAGAAAAAAATGATAAAATATGAAGTAAAATTGGTGCTGGGTGTGGTTGCTCATGCTTGTAAGCCCGGTACTCGGGAGGCTGAGGCACGAGTTATCACTCTGAGTTTGTGACAAGCCTGGGCTACAAAGTGAGCACAAGGCCAGCCTGAACTGCGCAGCGAGATCCTGTCTCAAAAAGACAAAAAAAAAGAAAAAAAAAAGAAAGAAAGTATAATTAGAAAAAGAAATGAAGAGGGTGGTCTTAAATATGTGACATTCCTAAGGGAAAATTAGTTCTAAATATAAGAAAATCCTCATTTTGCCACAAATCATTCAGAAGTAATTTTGCTATGTATGCCATGCTTCAATTAAAACTTAAGAAAATAAAGTCACTTCAATACATGGGCCTCACCTTGTTTTGATCGTTGTCACTCTGATTGGCAAAATCGTCATCTGACTCCTAAGGTGGGAAGACGGCTTAGTTAGCAGAGGTTCTACTCAGCAGAGATGCTTCGGGCCTAGGTCTCTGGGTAAGCTGATGCTGTCATGCAGAGGAAGAGCTCTGACAGTCTGTGGCACAGACCACAGGTCACCTCAAGGACAGAGGTGCAGACCAGTGGACAGTTGGTGTGAACGCTGTCACAGCTGGCACATGACTTCTGTGGTCCATAACACCTCTAACAATTTTTTTAGTAACAGTTGCACTTTTGATTCTGACTTCTGAATTCAAAGTAAAAGCTACACATTTAATTACCTCAGTTTTTCTCTTTTGTTTGGAGACAAGGTCTCACTATGTAGCCCAGGCTGACCTCAAATTCATGGCAATCCTCCAGCCACAGCCTTCCGAGTGCTGGGATTACAGGCATGAATGCTGGGGTTACTGGCAACTCAGTTGAATTATTTCACATTCTGGACTTTACTTTCTGTACTTCCACTGTGTCTATGTAAGATAACTGCTTCATCAGACCCAAAGGAACAGTATTTTCTACCACCAATTTGGTAAAGAGTGACACTGATGGCTAAAAACAGGAGGCAGTGAGCGACTAGGTTTGGCAGTGTTTCCAAGGGAAAGCTCATTTCCTACTCTAAGATTTCTCCTTGGGAGCTGCAGCAAGGCAGACAGCAGAGGGGACTGTAGACAGCAGGACAGAAGAGGAGAGCGGAACACACAAATCCATCTCATCTCAGAATCCTAATACTCGAGGGCCACTCCTTATGGTGGCACTGCCCTTCAAAATGTCCCCTCTAAGGGCTGGGCAGCCAGATTATGCTCTGTGGGCATGAACATGCTTCAAGTGGCAGTGATGGTTTGTTTATCTTCTGGTCTAGTTTTATAGTAAAAATGTGTTAGACACAGACATTTTTTCCATGGGGCTATTCAGAGCTAGAATATACTCAAAGATTATGATTACGGGCAGAGATCTAAGCTGCCCTCCATTATGCTAGGAAAAGAAGGGCTTCACTGGCGAGACAAGAGGAAGCTAATCCTTAAGGACATTGGGTCAGTTTTCCTTGTTTCTGTGTATAAGACAAAAAGGAAATCTAACCCCAAGGAACAAGCTTCAGATTGTGGCTTCCATTATTAAAAGTTTTATGAAGTCAGACAGCTAACTCACAAATATGAACTTCACCAGCTGAACACTCACGCTTCCTGCTTCCCCTCACCAAGATTTGATCAGAACAAAGTCCTTACCTCTTCTTCCTTCTCTTCCTCACTGTCCACAATGCTGCCCCGATCACTGCCCACGGAGCCTTCTGTGAGAAGAGGGCAAGGGTAAGCATCAATACCCACCAGTTCTTAGTGCCTTCTAAGTCACACAGCACCACACAACAGGCTCACAGAGGCTCTAATAAAGCCATACATATCTACTTATGGGAATTAAAAATACCCTTACAGTGAGGAACCAGATATGCATAGAGTCTCAAAGCATCTCTCCATATAATTAAAAAATTATTCATTACAAAGGACTAAAAAAGAAAAAAACCTGGCTTGTATTCTTTAAAGATGTCAAGGTCATGAGAAGAAAGGAAGACTGAGAAATTGTGTCAACTAAATGATGACAGACACATTCAACACCTGGACCGAGACCCGGACCAGAGGAAGAAGGGAGATAAGAAAAGGCTGCCTGAGGACAACTGGCAAAACTCAAGTCTGACTGGAGATAAGAGGACAGCATTATGCTATTATTACATCCAGTAAAATTTCCTGGTTTGGATCACTATACTCTGGCTATAGTGTACAAGAGAATGCCCCGGTTCTTAGAAAACACACAGAGAACTATTTAGAAGTACTTGAGCATGCTGCATCACACAGCCTGAAAAAACATTGTGTACATATTCCAAGAATAATAAAATGTGTGTGGTGAAATGTTAACCAGCAGACCTGGGTGAAAAGTATACGTAAGGTCTCTGGACTATTTCTGCAACGTTAATGTGAAGTTTGAAACTGTTTTCTAAATGCGAAAAGGAGCAAGAATATTCACTAAAGATAAGTACTGTTACAGTTATCATCTAAACATCCCCCAAAGCCTCATGCACTCATGGGTGGGGCTGTGCGAGGTGACGGGATCACACGTGCATGACACTCTCTAGCAGTTTAGCACACTGGTGAGTTTACACCTGTAAGTGTGATGATGGGAGGTGAGGCCTGGTGAAGAAGCAGATCACTGTGGGCAAGGCCTAGAAGGGCCCCTCTCCCTCCACTCGTCCCTCCCTTGACTGCCCTCTGCTTCCTAATGACATGCCATGAGCAACCCTCCTCTGCCGTGCCCCTCCGCCATGTTGTCCTGCCTTGAAGCCAGCCAACTACAGACTGAAACCTCTACAAACCCTGAGCGTCCTTGTAACTGTGGGTGTCAGGTATTGTACTCCAGTGACCAGAAAGTAACTCAGACAAGCACCTTCACTAGAGAGCTCTCCAAGTCCTACGTCTTCCTGCTCCATGAAGAGCTTGGAGCCAATGAGGTAGGGCAAGGGGCGGTCAATGTACAGGTCCTGCAAAGAACAAAAGTGAACTGCCATTAACGTTTTGGTTAAAAAAGGAAACCAAGTGTCTTCTTTGACACCTGCTTTGTCTGACTATCTCAAACAAGCTATGTAATGAAAGTAGACGGTAAGAAACAGAAAACTGAGAGTAAAATAAAGAAACAGAATTCTAAAAGTCATTGATTTAAAGAACTTCAAGGTAAAGCTGAATCCTCCCAAATTGTTGAAGCCGGGCGTGGTGGCACATGCCTGTAATCCCAGCACTTGGGGAGGCTGAGGCAGGAGCATCGGTGCGAGTTCAAGACCAACCTGGGCTACAAAGTGAGCTCAAGGCCAGCCTGAACTGCATAGCAAAGACCCTGTCTCAAACAGACAAAAAAAAAACCCAAATACTTTGTTGAGAACAATGGCAAAGTCCTGTAAAAGAAATCCGCCAGCAGTAAAGAAGGAAAGGCGCACAACCACCCAGCAAAACGTTTCACAGGAGAACCAAGGAAAGGAACTGAGAATTCTGGGATGCTCTGAGAAACCCCACCCTCAGCTCACTCCTCTATAATGTAGTACTGGTGAGGCACCACAGGCCCAAAGTATATGTATGTCTTTCACTATAAATACACATCCATATATACCTTTATATATGTATAGGCATACATGGAAAATGTTAAAATGTCTTTTAAATAAACACTAACATGTATTTTTATGTATAAAAAATATGTATGTTTGCCTCACTAGTACTGCTTTATCCTGTTTTCATATGTAGAAATACCACAAGCTCATCAATACTGGCCCTAAATGTGGAAAAGCACCACATGCAGGCTGGCAGAGAGGACAAGACAAATCAAGTACCAAGGGAAGGGGTCTGTCCATGCTGTGGCAGAGCAGAGAAGCCTGGATTCGTGGCCTAGACTAGGGGCAAACAGTGTTCAGGACTCCAAAGAGAACCAGCCCAAGAAACTGTAAAGTAACACCATCCCTCTCCCACAAGGGCTTTAACACTGCAGATTTGGGAAAGTGGTGCTGTAAATGATGCAGGACAGAGGAACAGTGTGCATAGCAGTGTGCACTAGAGACCCTTTTTCTCACCCCTCTACTATCACATGTCAACGAAAGGTGTTGGGTCAAGAAAGTGCCCTTGTCACTCCCACCACACTCCAGGATTGCCTCCTACCTCCACTGCGGGAGCAAAGGCTGACCTGTTCCTCTCTTAACACCCTGGGCGTGAGAGAGAGCAATTCTGATGCCTCACGCAGTACATATGCCAGGGCCTGCTGCAGACCTCTAAACACACACACTGAGACCACAAGCCAGTGATAAGGATCCACACCAACTTGGTATGACTGTGGAGTTCAAGCTGAGAGAACTATGCAGCTAAATGAGTAATTATGCATTAGGTTTCATGCTCTAATCCACAAAGCACCTGCTGTCACACAGGCTTTCTCAACAATTAATATGGTGACCTGTCTGCTGACTTCTGAGTGACTCTGTGTTACTCACTGTCTCCTTTAACAGTCTGAGAAAGAATATGCAACATGTGCATACTGTGAGGTGAACAGGAAGCCTACTTAGGAAAGCTTCCAGTGGCTTTTCTGGTTCCAGCCACTGGGAGTCTCTAATGCGCTTCAACCCTGTGCAGCCTTCCTTAGCACACACTCAAGAGTTCCAGGTTCCCACCACCCCCTATTACCTCTCATGAGCCTTCCCGTTCTTCTTACCCCAATTCAAACTAGAGGAGTGGGATATTAGGGAGATGTTGAGTAGAGGGGACTTTCAATTAGAGGACTGAGATCAAGAGTCGACTGTACTCTTGAAAAGCACCACACAAGAAACTGTGAGGCATCCCCAAGTCAGTCTGATGGAGGTATCCACAATGTTTACCTATTTTTTTTTATTTTAAAAAATAAAAGCACAAAAACATATTAACAAACAGACACAAATTAGCATAAGAAATAGTACAATCAAAACTGATATACAGACAAGGTGACATGGACTCAACAATGGTTGTTGCTTTACCTATTGATATCTTTGAAGTGTATAAACATGAACACAGACACAGACATGCATTAATCATCTCAACAACAGAAAAAACACAAAAAACAAAAAACCAAAGACTAAATAAATAAATAAATAAATAAAACCCAACAATAGTTGCTGCTTTGCATATTGATATCTTCAAAGTGTGTGTTCAGGATAACACATACAGACAACTGTATACCTATTTCAAAACATGTTATACAAGACAAATATACATGAATTTTTTTTTTTTTTCAGTACTGGGGATCAAACTCAGGACCGTGCGCTTACAAGGCAGGCGCTTATGCCACTGAGCTACATCCCCAGCCCACGAACTTTTAAAAACTTCTTAAGTTTAAAAAAGGACAAACCTTACCCCAATCCGAATCTTGTCTTTGCCCTGGTATCTCAGTTAGAAATTGATCCGCTGAGCACTGGTGATCGTAACTGATATAAATGCCTCCTCCCTCCCACCAGGGTCTGAGTCTCTGTGCCCCTAGCCTGGCGCACTCCTGTGCTCCACCAGCACATGAGCACAGCCTATCTTCTGACAGGGTCACTATGGGACTAAGTGACACACAGTTCCTAGAGGCGAAGTCTGGCCCTTACCAACTCCATGCCCAGGTAAAGTGCCCAAAACATAGCAGTAAGTATGGTGTAGCAGGAAATACCTGAATTTAATGAGCTAACCTTGGGTTCAAGGATCAGTTCCACCCGCTCGTTAACATCATCTTCTTCAGAGTCCGAGTTCCCTGCTTTTATGTCAAGTTGCTCAAACGCACTGTCCAGTACTTGTAAACCATAGTTTACGGCTTCCTGGACTTTAGGAATCAGATCTACCTCTTTCTGTTCCCGGGTCTTTTCCTGCAAACAAAAAACCACTCAGTGTAGATATCCAATATACCGATACCACCACAATGTTCTTTAAGGTGTAGCCTCGCACTATAAGTGAATCTCAATTAAAAATAATGACAGACTGTTGGCACATGCCTATGATCCTAACTACTTGGGAGGCTGAGGTTGGAGGATTACAAGCTCAACACCAGCCCATGAAACTCTGGAAGACCCTATCTCAAAGTACAAAGAGAGCAAAATCTCTTATGCCACCAGGCCCTGCATTGTCACTAGAGCTACTAACCACTCCCTGCAGTCCACAGCCTATACTAACATGTCCTGTGGCACACAGCAGGTAGCGAGAGTCACACGCAGTCAAAGCAGTCATGAAAGGAACTGAGAAATTTGGTTTAAAGGACTCACCTACATAACATTCAATTTCATAAATTACTAAAGTACAGCCCAGACAAGAGCTTGTTTTAGTAGTGGTTAAGAATGGCTGCTATATTTTTATTTTAAAGAGAGAAAACCAGTAAAAATTATACAGAATTTCAAAACAAGATCATAGGAAATTAACAATGGTTGCTATATTGCACATGGTTATCTTCAAAGCAGGTGTTCAGATTACCAGATATAGTCATGTAAAATTGATCAACCAACAAATACACTAACTGTTCCTTAGTTTGAATATAAATCTCTGAAAAGATAAGCTATTATTCAAGGGAGTCCATTCATGTCTTCCAGGAATAATATACACTTAAGGCACAAAATCAATAAACAAATGATTGTTTTTACTGTAGAACAAACAAATTTCAGGAATATCTGAAGTGTTCTTCCTTGATAAATGAGCTACAGATTAATTTTGTTACATTAAATATACTCACAGAACACACATAACTGACAGTCTTGTAATAGAAAATGGATGTGATGTTTTTAAAGGGTTCAAAGAGGAGAAGAAAAAGAAACGGGGAAAAGGAAAGAAGAGACAGGCAGGGAAGGAAGCAAGGAGAGGTTGAAGAAGAGTACAAGGAAAAAGACAGGTTTTGCAGCTTATAAAAACCATAGTATTGAGCTTGTAATCCTCCGACCTCAGCCTCCCAAGTAGTTAGGATCATAAGCGTGTGCCACCAAACTCAGTCTGTCATTATTTTTAATTGAGACTCATTTAGAATGTGAGGCTACACCTTACAGAACATTATGGTGGTATCAGTATGTTGCCCTTTAAGGAAAAAGTCTGCTGACTGCCCTCTATTTTTATGCTAGAATTCTGGAATTCAATCTACCTGTTGCTTAATATGCTAACTTTCAGGGAGAAATGGGAGTTCAAGTAAGCTGTTGACAGGCAAAGTCACTCCATCTCCCCAGTGTCCATCCCCTACCACCACCCCCAGCAGACACGTTACAAGCCACTTTTCTTTAAGTCAAGAACTTACGCAGAGGGATTGAAGCCAAGTACCTGCTCTGTCTTCTCGGCCTCCACCTTGAGCACCGGCTCCTCCACGTCTTCGTCATACACGCGCTAAACAGGTAAGCAAGTTCAGGTTCAAAGGTCAAAGCAGCATTCAAGGTAAATCACAATGTAGGAATCCAGTACTCAGTCACAGAAAAGCAAGTTGGAAGAGGAAATGGTTAGTCGGCAAACAGCTGAGGCCAGGACCAGGGGGCCGTGGACAATCAGCAAAGGACAGAAATCAGTTCACAACTAAAAGAAAAAGGATGCAAAGATGACTCCAAGAGCATTCAGTCCCATGGCTGGCCCAAGAGTTGTGAAAACAGTAAGACAGCAGTTTTCACAGTTGTGTTTAACCAAATGCATATGCTGCAGGACAAAGGGACAGATAGTTTTCCCCAGAGATACAGAGGATGTCACCTGCTACAACTTATTAAGAAGGTCACACAACCCTAACACCTAGAACAATGGAAAAATAAAATTTATTTTCATTCTGCTTTTTAATATGGCTGATAGATTTTTGTATCTCATTCTCATGAAAGCAGAAAGCCAATTCCACTGCAATTAGACAGTGGTCACAGTTACAACTTTGTGAATACTCTAAAATCTGCTGACATGCATATTTTTTTTTTTTGGTACAGGGACTCAAACTCGCAACCTTGTGCATGCCAGGCAGGCACTGTGCCACTGAGCTATAGCCCTGGCCTTGAAATGCATATTTTTTAGAAAAGCAAGTCACATAGTATGTGAATTATAGCTCAAGTTAGGAGATTTTAAATCATTACACATTATCGCTTACCTAAAAGCTTAAGATCAAAAGTGTCTCAATCTTGAGCAGATTTTGGAATATTTGCATAAATTTTACCAGTTGAGCATGGTTAAACCTGAAAATCTGAAATCCAAAATTTTTCAAAATCTGAAGCCTTTTAAATGTCAGGTTTTTGGATTAAAGACACTTAAAGATGCTTACCATGTACAAAGACACACATAAGAGAGATGCATGATTCCCATTCTACTTTAACCTAACCCCTGGGACATGTGATTTTAGTGTGGTTTGTATTCCTGATGTCTAAGGCTCTTATATGAACATACACAGACATACGCAAATTCAGAGTTCTTCTACCCCTACTATTTTTAAATAAAAGTGTACTTATACTACACACATCTCTCTGCCCTGTATTTTTATTTAGTGTTCTCTTAAACTACTTTCTAGGTCAATACATGTAGATGGGAGTCAATCCTTTTAATTAGTTCAACAGTCTCCCATTGGTAAATATTAAGATTTCCAGTTTTTGTTATTGTAAACAATAGCAAAGCTGCTCCAACCCACTCCTACCTACATTCTTAGGCACCTGCCCTTCTATTTCTGGCAGCTTCTCAAAAGACAAATACGATAACAAAGGACAAAGCTTTTTCAACTTTAATACACACTTCCAGACTGCTATGAAATAATGTGTCACAACTTACTACTATCACTGGTGTATCCACCTGTGTCCCAAGTCTTCACCAGCAGTGGATGTTGCCCACTTTTGTGAAAATATCAGCCAGTCCTATCAAACAATATTGTTTTAAATGTATGCTCTGACCCAATAATCCTACTTCCAAGAGGATGCTTGTGACATCACATTAGTGGAAAGTCACATACACTAAATGTACCATTCTATGCATGCTAATAAAATGATAGCAAGATTTTCTATAGAACAAAATAGTAAGTTACTCTTCAAATTCACACCAAAAAATCAAAAGCCAAAGACAAATAACTACAACAGTTGTAAATAAAAAGAAGCTATGGGGACCTGGCCTGTGAAGATGCACTAGCAATCTGTGGCATTTAAGGTAACAGGACTGCCTACAGTAGAGAAATAATAAAGAGCTGAGGTCAGAAAAACACAGTTACATACAAGCCTGACTTCATTTCTACACAAATACACATGCCTACTCACGGATAGTCACACTCCTCAGTCAATGAGGAAAAGGACATCTATATAATAAAGCTTATATATATGGAAAAAATGAAATCCCTGGTATTACACACACATGTGCTCATACATCCAGTCTCCTGGCAGAGATACAAGGGGACCTTCACCCCAAATGTTTACAGTGAAGGAAAAATACAGGGGAAAGAGGGCTGGTACCTTTGAAAAAGGTGTGATAAAACATTAACATCTGTTAAGGAATGCTAGGTGCTGTTGACTCTTATCTCTGGCTCTTCGTATCTGTGGCTCTCTACTTTTCTTTAAGTATGAAATATTTCCGTAAAATTTTCATGTTAGAGAATTATTAAAGTATAATATAGTTATACAATGAAGAAAAATTAAGTTCATAAGCGTTTCACATGTGTTAAAGGCACATAAATGAAGGAAAATGCAGGTTATAAATACACATACAGTCACCTAGATTAGAAAAACATCCACCAAAATGTTTATTAGAAGGTTAATTGGGGTGGTGGAATTAGGTTGATTTTCCTATAGGTTTAATTTTTTAAATACATTATCTGCATGAAGATGGACTTAGAAGATATGTCTCAAAACACTGAGTTTTCCTTCTAGATTTGGATGGAGGAAGGAGGACAGAAGCTACACTCAGTAAGGCCTCAAGCTCTCGGCCCCCAAGTTGTTGAAGCATCTTAAAATTTTTGGCAAGTGCATTTGTTTCTTCAAGAGAAAAACAGAAAAGGAAAGAAAAAAAAAATGACCCAAAAAACAGCTTTTATAAATTAATAGAAAGATGTTCTAGAAAATTAAGTTTCATTTTGGAGAAAAAATTTCAATTTTACAAAACTAAAGATTTTGAAACAAGTGACTTTAAAAACAATCCTTTGTGATATCTCTTAACTACCTCAAGTCATTAACATGGCACTTAGTATTTCAAGATAAAGCTCCTAAGTTAACAAATAATGAAGAACTGTGTCATTTAATTAGATAGGATATAACCACAGGAAACACTGCCAACACTAATTAGCATTTCTTCTTCAAGGTCCCCTCTTGAGCCCTTACCAAAGGTGCTAATTTTTCTTGCCCTAGAAAGTCTGGATTGTTTTACTAATTTAAATGTGGTTTGCAACTCTGTGGCTGACTCTAAGGCTAATTAATAAACCCTAGAAGACCACCTGACTTAGAATACTCTTCCCAACAAACAATGATGAAACCTAACAGCATGATCACTCAAGCCTGAATCAAATACATGAGTCTCAACATCGGGGTTTGTACAAAACCAAAGAAAAGGCAGGTCACTGCCTCTTGTATTATCGGGGTACTATTTTTTCAACCTCATCAAACATTAGCTGTCAACATCATTGGCTGCTCTGTACCTGCAAGGTGGCATTCATTATAGGAGGACTGGGTAGCAGTTACACTTCACAGTGGCCCAAGGACGTCGTGAGAGGAACCTGTCTGCAGACTAAAAGGAGAAGGGCCACAGGATTTAACATTAAGAGGATGGGGAGACAGCTGGGAAACAGGAAATCTGCATACAGATTTATGCTACACCTCTTTTCTCCCCACTATTAGACCAATTCACTAAAAATCTAGTGCCATTCTGGTGTGGGCATGCTGTGTAAAAAGGAAATCTTCCAAAATCTACTCCTCACCAGGTCTGTGGTTGCAATACTCACTGACCGTAGAGAAGAGCTGAGCACCTGATCCAGCAACATTCTGCAATCAAGCTGCATTCACCAGGGAACTAGAGACTAATCTCCTAAGTCCTGTTCCAGAAAGGGAAATGCTTAGAACAAAGTATGGCCATCACTAGAAAACCACCTCTGGTTGAGTATCCCTAACCTGAAAATCTGCAATCCAAAACTTTTTTTGAGCTCTGATCTGAGGCTCAAAAAAGTTTTAGATTCCAGAGCATGTTAGACTATAGATGCTGAATCAGTATAGCCTATGCCAACATCCCAGGTCAACATCTGAAATCTAAAACACTTCTGGTCCCAAGCACTCTAGAGAAGGGATTGTCAACTTGTAACAATTTTACTTGAATACTTGCATTTCAAACTCAAATTTCCCTTTGCTACTAAAAAAAATAACCAGCAAAGGGATCTCTATTACAACTCTCATTTCACATATAGTTCCTGTAAAAAGGATAGAAATGGCATTTCAACCTGAGCTACTAAAATATGTGCAAACTTGCCTCCCACATGGCATTCACCATATCCTGCTAGTCCTAAATTATGGGCTTTTGAGAATCTTGCAAGTTTGAACATCTTCTTTATGATTTTATACTTAATAGCTTCAGGAAATAGTCTTCCTTACAGAATATGCTGTAACAGGATTCAGTGTCACAGGATTCAACACAACACTTGACTATTCTCAAAACTAAAAAGGTAAAGACTGGAATATGAGAAAATATTGTTAGATTTCTTATAAAGCCTTAAAAAAGCCCAAACTTTACTAATAAAAGACAGGCACTGATCCTAAGGAAAGAAAGTTTGATTACTGGGAATAACTTTGTCCACTGAAATTCAGAATTTAGAATTCAGCACAGAATTGAGAATGACAATAGTTCTTGTTCCCCCAAAGGTATTATTTGTAAGTACGATATAACTAAAAACTTACATTCTCAATGAACTGGGTATTAGACAGCATGAGGAAGTCATTGAAGACATTATGAAGGCGACAATCTGTGGCTTTAGTTTCTCGAATCAGTCCGTCCACTTTTTTCTTGATTTCATGGGTTCTAGAGATGGTCTGCTGGGAAAATTCCTGTAGAAACTGTAGTAGCTATTTTAAAAATAAACACACAGTAGTATCAGTTATGCCATAACCCACATCCTTTCACTTTCATGTGCTGGGATGTAAACAGGTGGATGTTTTATTATGGTACTGGCATTGAAAAACATTAAGAAAGCTCACTGAACAAGTGACATGAATTCGACCTGAACTTAAAGGCTACCTACTTTTAGAAAAATCTTGAAATCCTGTTTGGTTGTCACTCTTATTCATATGGGACTTGGGAATCAGAGTTCTGGACTTTCTGGGCCCTAACCTTTAAGAGTCCCTCTAAAGTACCTCTACATACTTGCTGGTCTTCCTCCCCACTCAGTCCAGCTCCCAACACAATTGCCTCAAGAGGGCCACAGCCATCCTCAGCTTGGCAGAGACATATGTGCCCACTGGATGGTGAGTGTGCACCGCTAAGACACCCAAACAGGTCCACTCCCCGGCATAGACTGAGTACTTCTGGACAGAGGCCCACGACCGCCTGGGGTCTTCTGTGGGAACTTCGTGCAAGGGGACACCGCGTTCCTCCGGGCGGCCTGGAGCAGGGGACGCGGGCGCCCGCCCTCCCTCGCATGCCCAGCCCTCCTCTCACGCCCGCATCGGCCGCCAGCGACCAGCTTTGGCTGCTCCTGCGAATCTCTTCCACCGACCAAGGACGCTCCCACACAGCCTCGGACGCCGGCGCCCGCTCCGGGTCGGGGGTCGCCTGGTTCATCTATAGCGGGAAGGACGAGACATGGCTGAGTCCAGGGGCGGCGACGGGTTTCGCCCCGGCCCGGCCCAGCCCATCGCCCTCACCATCCAGCTGCGCTCGACCGCTCCAGGGCCACTGCAGCCAGAACCACGGAGCCCCGGAAGCCGAGCCCTAGTCTCAGCCCCCGCGGGACGAGAATCACGTGATATAACGTCACCTGACTGAACACCGCATGACCACGCCCACACGTGACCGGAAGCGCGGCGTGCGGACGGGAAACGCAACAGAGCGTTCTGAGAGCTGGGAGGAGTTGGTGGTTTGTGACCTGCAGGTGGCAGCGTGTGACCAGCTTGTGACGGGCGGCTCACTGGTTCGCGCTACGGGGTCCGGAGGAACCCTTGGGGGAGCTGGCCCGGGGCCGCGGGCTTGAGGCGGGCTGGTGGGGCGGGTGTGCCCGCTGCGCGCTGTCTCTGCCCGGATG
Organism: Dinomys branickii; assembly: GCA_004027595.1. Classification (NCBI taxonomy): domain Eukaryota; kingdom Metazoa; phylum Chordata; class Mammalia; order Rodentia; family Dinomyidae; genus Dinomys; species Dinomys branickii. Next base: position 113,792 of record PVLD010003078.1, read on the forward strand.
GGCCTTCATCCCCGCTCTTTTGTGGACCTGCGATATCCACTCGCTCTGTAGGTCTGCTTTAAATCCTAAACCTCAGCTTTGCCCTCAGATGCAAGGCAAATATATGGGGCAGAAATCCGTGCATGAACGAGTCACGCACCCCGCATATTCACTGATCCGACTGTTCACACTCTGAATAGCCCTCTGCTGAGCGTCTTCTGCTGGTGGTGGGGGACGCGGGCGCCCACCCTTCCTCTTGTGCCAGGCCCGCCCCTCACTGACTTTTTATAATATAAATCTTAGCTCCGGGGTCAGAAATGTAGTGCAAAGTTAAAGCGCTTGCCTATCATGGGTTCCTACCTTGAGTTAGGCGGGGAAACAAAAAAAATCAGTTTCTTTTCATTTATGTGTGCCTGCCCAAGGGCAAGTTTAACTTCTCAGAGCTTTATCCCAGAATGAAAGTGATACAGGAAAATAAATATCCCAACCTGAATGATATCAGACGAGTTCACGTTCTCTAAAACCGAAGAATGAATTTTAGGAACAACGGAGGTTAAGAGCAGAATGTACTTATTGAGAGAAAGAAAGCTTCTATCCAAGAGAAGGACAGAAGGGGGGGCCCGAGTGGGTTGCCGCCGACTCTTGTCTTTGTCAGGCACTTCTATAGGGAAAAACCATGAGGTGAGGCGGGTCCAAGGTAGGGGAAATGGACAAAACTATGGTCCGCCAATAAGATAACAGGTATAATTGTCCAGGTAAGACTGAGTGGACTGGGACCAAATGGGAAAGCGAGTCACGTAACAAGTGGGCATGCAGAGCGGGGCTTTTCCCGTAAGGGTTGGATCAAAGACTCTTCAAGGTGGTCAATCCCTGCTGCTCATCCTTGGGGAGGTATGTGGATGCATTTGTTTAGTCTTCCATCTTGAGGTCTGGCCCACAGGTATCTTATATTTTATGTTGGTTTCTTCGAGGGCCCAGCCCTGTCTGACTGCCTATAGTATTTCTATCTATCTCAGCTGTCTATAACAAAAGGACACATCTTGGTAATATGTAACTGTGAAATCGCTGGCCCCGTGCCTAGCATATGGTGAGCATTCACCCCCCACGTCGTGGACTGTTGTTACTGGGAACTCAACCCAGGACCTTTGTAGTGAGCTACATTTCTAGCCCCCTTCTTTGATTTATTTTATTTTTTTAAGATGGAGGAATCTCGCTAAGTGGCTAAGTTATCCAGGATAGGCTTGAACATGCCATCCTTCTGTCTCTAACTCCCAGAGTTCTGGCATTACGCCCAGCTTGGGCTTTCTTTGTCACCTCAGCTGCCTCACTGAAGACTTTGGATTGTCCTAAGTAGAGTTTAAGTGACTTGTCAGCTTTTTCTATATGTTTGTATATTACTCCTAAAATATTTTGTTGTAATTATTTATATACCATAGGTCTCCTTAATAGTAATGGCTAACATTTATGATGTGATCCGTATCACCACACTTTTTTTGGTTCATTTAATTTTCACAATGGCCTATGAGATAGAGACTGTTATCCTCACGATGTAGTTGACATAACTGAGGCACAGAAAAAGTAACTTACTCATGGTTAGACAAACTGTGATGAATAACCCAGAGCCCACACTGTTACCTCAGTTGCTATCTAATAATCTCCTCTCCATTTTTCCACAGTCATTAAAAACAATACTTTAGAACTTGGTAAAACAGTTAAACCAGTTACAAAACTTGCATTTTAACTAACACCATCACAGACAACTTCAGTAGCTATGTGAATGACTGGCACCCATATGCTCAAGGCCCTTAATGTGCATCCCACACCTTGGACCTTTTCACTGGGGCAAAACAGACTAAGACAGCAGTATCCTGCCTGCCTCCTGAAATGAGGCACACATAACCTAGGAGTGGTAGACAGGTCCTCATAAGAGACTTTGTAAATTTTGCATGAACCTGATTCTTGTACGGATGGTTCAATCAAAGCTGTTGCTGTAGAGATGCCCCCACAAAACTCCCTCATAGCAGGACTGTCTTGCTCACCCATTTGCTTTGGTCTTGTCTGTAGCAAGTATACTTCTCCACTTGGCAAAGAGATTTATTGTATAGGAAATATTGAAATGTTTGCTAAGCAAAGTAAAATTTACATATATATATATGTTGGACTTAAAATTTTCTCAATTTTTTCTGAGACAAGATTTTGTTATGTAGCTCAGGCTGGTCTTGAACTTTTGATTCTACTGTGTCAGATTCTTGCGTGCTGAGAGGAACCACTATACCTGGCTATTTTTCACCTTATTTTGTTTAACTTTGAAATTTAAATTACTTCAGGCTTATAAAGAAATTGCAAAACGAATTTATTTATATCCTTTGTCCTGTTTCCCCAGATGTCTATATCTTACATGAACACAATAAATCAAAACCAGGAAGTTAATATTGAAATGTTATTATAACCTAAACTACAGACTTAATTCAAATTTCATCACTTGTGTTAAACTCCTTTATGGACTAAAATTATTGAGGGCCACAGAGTACGTTTGTTGTCTTCATAGTTTCCCTTCATTTCCATTTGGAACCTTGGTATACAATAAAGAAGGAGATAATTTCTCATTCTTTTTTTACTTTGGCTCCTTTGAAGCATATTAGCCCTAGCTGGGCTTGGTGGCTTATGCCTGAAATCCCAGCACTCGGGAGGCTGAGGCAGGTGGGTTGTTGCTCAGCTACAAAGTGAGTTCAAGTTCACCCTGCAGTGCATAGTGAAACCCTGTCTCAAAAAAAACAAAAAAATGAGAGAATTAGCCCTTTCCTTTATAGACTGTCACTCAGGTTGGGTTTATATTTCCTCATGATTAAACTCAGGTTATGCATTTTTGACAACATAGAGAAATATAATGAATCCTCTAAATTTGAGGGAGTTACATTCCTAGAGCACAGGTAAATTGTGAAAAACTGCAAATTTCAGATATAGTCAGAAAATGCCTATAAATGATTGTTTTATAGTTTAAACCCTAAACGTGCTGTCTTCTGCAGTATGTAACTTAATTTTTAACGTAGTGTTATTAATAAAGCCTTAGAAGGTGCAGGGCATTTTAGTGGCATCTTAGGGATCTTAGGGCTTTAAAAACAACAAAACCAGAAACACTTGAGGTAGCTACCCATGGCACAGCAACTTGTTACAATATGGAATGCTGGCACATCTGCCAGAGATATATTACAGGGCAGCAGGCAATCAGCAACAAGGAGAACTGAATAATACTCTTGGATTGGTTACTTCCAACCCTCCTGTCATGAAAACAATTGTGAGGATATTTGTGGTTTCCATGAAATTACTGTGGTTTCTGTGAACAATTATTAGGTTTTAATGAAAAATCTGCACAAAGGACTCAGTGTGTACTGTAACATGAAAGAATAGTTAGAAAAATACTAAAAAGGAAACACTGAGGAAACTAGACTTATCAGACATTATATGCAGTATAAAGTCTATGTAATTAAAACAGTAGTACCGGTGCATGAATAGCTCAAAAGACCTGTGAAACGTAACAGCCCAAGAATATACAGAAGTACTTCTGGAAACTTGGTGTACTGATTAAGGTGGCATTTCAAGTCACTGGAGCAAAAAAAAAAATAGACTCAAAAGAGTGCTGAAAAAATTGGGTAGCTATCTGCTGAAGGATTCAGAATCTAGAGACAATAAAAGAAGCTGCGGACAAATTTTAATGTATAAAAACAAACTATCCAACACAATTCCATTGAATCCTTTCTAACTCCTATTTTAAAGTGTGTTTCCACAGTTTCTGTAGTGTGCATCCTCCCTCATTTGTATCAGTTAAAAACTCAATTTGTTCAACTGCAGTTGCACTATTTGTGGCATTTGACTGAAAGGCAATGACATCATGCCTCATACATCACTTAACCAACTTCATTCTTTCTTATCTCTTTCTGGTCATTTTCTTCCTCTCCCTACAGGCTTAAACTTGTTAATCCCTGAGAACTCTAAAGTAGCTTCCTGCCAGGGTATGTGAGAAGTCAGCAATATCAGGGCAACGTCAAGTACAGAGCTCTAGACAGTGTTCTCCAAATGTAATATGCATAGGAGTCTTCTGGGGACTTGTCAAAATGCAGATGCCAGTTTAGTGGTTCTGAGGTGGAGTCTGGGAGTCCACAATTCTGACAAGCTCGCAGTAGTTACCTGGCTGCTGGCACCAAAGCATGTTGGCAGAGAATGAGTTTCTTGCTGTGTGTTGCTCTCCGTGGGTCCAACTTATGTCTGTGTTGTGAAGAGAACAGCCGGACAAAGCTGAGTCACCGTGGAAGACAGGCCACTTCTTGCTTCTGGAGGTCCAATAGAGACATGGTGGGTTCTGTGAGCCTGCAGACTGTGTGGCTCAGAATGCCTCCCTTAGTTTGATACTCTGCCGTTGTGTTGAATACTTCAAATTTTTTGAACAGGGACTCCCAAATATTCATTTTGCATTGGGCACAAAAATTATGTAGCTGATTGTAGGGGTGTGTGTGCGTGCGTGTGTGTGTATGTATGTTAGGCCTTTCTCCTGGGTGATAATGGGAAGAAAAGTATTTAGGGTCAGAAGCAGAAGCTGCCTTTCCTTGTACTCCTGGCTTCTTCGTGCCCAGGTGGATAGCTTCCTTGCAACGTTCAGGAAAAATGGACAGGAGAAAATATGGGGTCTTCCCAGAGGCTGGCCTGGGTACTAAGCCAGTAATAGATAAGGAAACCAAGGACTTGTGAGGATTGCACATTGGCTACTTCCATATTCTACCAGATTAAGTAACCAACCAACCAACACATTGAGGAATTTCAAGGGAAAGAAAGAAATATCGAGAACCAGTGGCACAGCACAGTAGACATTGTTGCAAGAATTCAGCAGTAAGTACCAAGTGGATCTTGGAGACTTTAACTCACTGCTGCAGTTTCAGATAATGCAGAAAACTCTAAAGGGCTATGGGGATCAGAGAAAGGAAATACACTGCAATTTGTATTTGTAGTGTAGAACTGAGATCATTGGAAAGAATTGTTCATTCTACAATGATTCTGCTTTTACATCATTTTAGACTGTTTCTAATTAAATGTTTCCAGTTTGCCAAATAGGAAGATGTGTAAACCTTTGATTTAAAATAAAGAACTTTTAGTAGCAAAATGCATAAATCGGTGATAAATAAGGAGAAATTGATATAAAGAGTTTTTCTGGCTGTGTTTCCAACTTTTAATGGTCAAATTGGAGCAGAGGGGACTCATTCCTCTTTTCTTGCTGTTATGTGTGAGCTGAGGAAGCCACACAAAAACCTCAACTGATTAGAGTCTAGAGAGTTCATTGTTTGTCTGAAACATAACCCAAGTATAATTTTTCCAGTTATATAAGAGAAAGACTTCCCAGCAGGCCACACAGGATGCTTAGCAGGGTGCTAGGAAACTGCTTAGTCAAGATTGGGTATATTTACCATTAGCTCACAATGCAGGCTGGCAGACCCTTTTCATTCCTTAAGGTTTTGGCATCTGGTGAGTACTACAGGATGGAGTGATGGTTGGGGAGGGAGGGATGGTCATAGATCCTATGGTGCAAGGGTTGGAGAGTGATACATCTACACAGTCCATTCCTTGAATACCTGGCCAGGTCTAGATTAGACTCACAAATGGACAATCTGTGCAAATGCCAGCACATCCAGAGGAGAGAGAATGAGTTAAGCAGACTAGGGCAGCCAGTAAGGCAGAAATAATTGCCTAGAAAATAAAGTAAGACTTCACAAATACTACTACATCCATTGCATCTTGCCCTCTAAAGTCTTTTTGAGGCCAGCACATACCACTCATCCCTTCTCACCTGCCACATCCTCAGAAACAATCTGGACTGAGTTTGCTGTTTAACCTTTCAGAGCTTTTTCCGGGTGCTTATGTAAATATGCACATCTATAAATTATGTGTATACAGTATTGTTTCAAGTGGTTTACATATGTGAAACTCTATAACTTCCATTCTACAAATTTAAAAATATTCACAATAGGTCTACCTGAATTAGAAAGTAAACCTAAGTTACTCATTATTGTGAAAGGAGTCATTAACCATTGCAGAATATTCTGTACTATAAATACACTGTCGTTCACTTAGTCTTTCTCTCATCCATGGGCATTTAGCTCCCTATCAGTACCTCACAAACAATGCTGCTAGGGTTTCTATTTGAGTTAGAGACACTGTGTCGCCCAGGCTGGGCTAAAACTATGCTTAAGTGATCTTTGCACCTCAGCCTCCCACGTTTCTGGGACTACAGGCATGGACCACCACACCTACTTGGATATGCTTGGCTATACTTCCTTGTACATATATGCAAATGTTTTCGGTTTTTATAGATAAGCTAAACTGCCAACAAAATTGATTACACCAATATACACTTCCACTTGTGGGACATGATTTCTGTTTTCCCAACTTGATTGCTAACACTTGATATTCTCAAAATTAAAAGTACTTGGTAACCTGATCATTGAAAAATGACATCGTAATACAGTATTATTTATACTTCCTTGAAAGCTGGTGGAAATTAGCATTTTACACATTTTTATCAGTAATGTTAATTTTCTTTAGTGTTTTCCTATTATTTACTCATTTTCTACTTAGGTGATTTTTTTTTTTGTCTCACTGCCTGTTAGTCCAAACACTCATTTGTTTGGACTTAACTAAATATATTACTTTTGTTTCCTATTTACACATATTCCTTGTTTAACAACAATCAAGATTTGGTCCTTCAGCCAAGTCGTTAAATGAATTGGTTGATAAATAAAAATGATATGTAGTATATACATTACAATGTTAAGAACAAAGAAATGGTCAAAGGAAACTCTAACTTGACATTTTACTTTTATTTGCATAGCTCTTACATGCAGTACTGTAAGGTATAACAGAACATGTAAGTGTAGTACTGTAAACAGCAAAAATTACAGTACTGTATAAAAGACTGTACAAGTTATACAAATAGGTGGGTCTTAAATTCAAGTGTTGAGTGCTAAGTCCAAACAATGCATCTCAGTTCTAATTCTGAACAGTGGTTAAACCAGTAGGTTTTTAAATGAGGAATATCTGTACTATGTTCTCTCCTTTATTTTTTGTTCCTGTTCCTACATTTTTCTGGGTTGATGAATTTTCCTTCTTCTGTATTTTCTCCTATTGGCTTGAAATTTATACATTTCCCTCTGCTGTTTTTCTATTCTCAATTCTGTAGATCTATACATGAAATTATGATTACCTGATGAAATCTCAATAGGGACTTTTCCAAAAACAAGATAAGTGTTCACTTCTCTCTACTATTTCCTCCTTCTGAAGTTCTCTGTTGATCATGTCCACAATTCTATTTCTAAATTGTTATTTTAAGCATTTTTGGAAATCAGTGTTTATTTAGTCTTAATAGGATTAGCTGATGACTTAGTTAAGTGTTTTTTTTCCTACACTTCTTCTTTTATATTTATTGCTTTTTCCTTGTTTGAGTATATTTTAAACATTTTCAAAAGAATATGTTGGGGATAAACTTTCTTCAATCCTTAATGTTAAAATGGTTTGTTTCATTTATGTTCTTAAATGACACTGTAGCTGGATATAGAGTTTGAAAATGACAGTTATTTTTAAGTAGCTCCTTGAAAATGTCACTGCATTGCCATTTTGTGTTTAGTATTTTTTGTTTATTTGAGACAGGGTCTAACTATATAATTCAGGCTGGTCTCCAACTCATGATACTTCTCCTGCCTTAGCCTTCAGACGTACTGGGATTACAGACATGCACCACCATGCCTGGAAGTATCTAGTATTTCTGATGAAATTTATAATGAAAATCTGATCCTTCTTCCTTTGCATTTAATTGTGTTGGTTTCATAGTTTTTAACATTTTAATTCTTATTTTGATGTTTCATAGCTTTCCTCATTTATGGAGAAATTTGAGATATTGTTTAAATATTGCCTTCTTCCACTCCCTTTGCTCTTTCCCTCCGAAATTTTTAGTAGGTGAAAACACAGATGTCTTTGTTGATATTTATATCTTTTCTTGAAGATTCCCTCAATCTAATGTCTCATCTTGCTAATCTATACTTCAGGGTGTGCATGCTGTTTTCAACCTATCTTTTGAGTTTAGTTTTTCAACAATTTGTACTTTCATTTTTGATATCTCTAGTTAATTCTTTTCATCATTCTTTGCTTTTATTTTGCTTTGTATTGCAAAGATATTAAATATACTTGTTCTAATTAATCCATTGGTCATGTGTAAGATCTGTCATTTGCTTAGTTATTTCCCTGTCATGGCAATGATCTTGAGACTTCTGACACTTCTCCACTCTAGTTTTCCAATTTAGAATTCTCCACCTGAGTCTTAGGACACAGTAACATTTCCATGTGAGCACAGGCTTCTATTACCCTAATTTTACCTGGGTCTTGGTTTCTTCCATGACATTCTACTCATATTTTTTCATGGTGGATGAGGGTGTGCCTCGTCATTCATTTCTATGCTCTCATGGGCTCTTCTTCATATTCTGAAGACAAACTATATAGTCAGTAATTTCATTTTTTTTGGTACTGGACATTGAACTCATGACCTCGTGCTTGCTAGGCAGGTGCTGTGCTGCTGAGTTAAATCCCCAGCCCCAGCAATTTCATTTTTAATCAAAGTTCTCCAGTTTTTATTATAGAATTATTTCATTTCCTTGGTTAGTTTGATTTCTAGCTATTTAATTTTTTGAAGCTATCATGAATTGAATTATTTTACTGATTTCTTTTTTGTTGGAATCATTACTGGTATACAAGAATTCTGTGGATTTTTGTGTGTTGATTTTGTATCTTGCCATTTTGCTGATTTTATCAGTTTTAAGATTTTTCTGGTGAAGTGTTTCAGGTCTTTTCTGCAAAGGATCATATAATCTACAAGTAGAGATAACAACTTTTTCCTCTTCTTTTCATATCCTTTTTATTTCTTTGTCTTCCCTGGATTTCTCTAGGTAAGATTTCAAGTGGTATATTCAGCAGGAGTGATGAGAATGGATATTGTTGACTCATTTCTGATTTTAGAGGGACTGCTTTTGCTTTTTTTACCATTTAATATAATGTTGGCTTGGGATTTGTCACATAGGGTTTTTATTGGTTTGAGGTACAGTCCTTCTATGTCTATTTTCATGAAGTTTTTTTTTTTTTATCACGAAGGGGTACTGGATTTGTCCAAGACTTTTTCTTCATCTCTTGAGATGAGCATGAGATTTTTATCCTTGATTATGTTTATATGGACACACACATACAAATCTTAAATCCCTACATTACAGTAAAAAATCTCAGCAAAGCTATGATCTTAGGAAAGAAGAGAATGTCAGACGTGGGCTCAGAGTACACAGATGTATATGTTTGGGTTTGTGGGTAGATGCTTACATTCAAATACCATTTGAAATTGTTTTGTAATTTATTGCAGCAAATGTTTTGGTGCTGATGTAGTAAAGACTCTGAATTTAATTTCTAATAGGTCAATCTAGTATTTCTCTCCTTACAGTCTTTGTGACAGTAATAGAGACCCTCCCATCTAAGGCCAAGGTCTAGCCCTCAAACAATAGTGCAGGAATACCTCTGCATTGGCTGTAAATCTTGAGCCCTTCGTAGATATCACAAAAGACCCCAAGATGGAACATAGAGCTATAAAAGGAGATATACTTCCTTGTGAAAACTGGAATTGATCCTGAAATTTCCTTAAAAGAAATTTTCTTTATGGAGCATGAGATAGATTTTAGGAATTTTTATTCTTTGAATAGAAAAAAAGAGGTTGTTTCATGAATGCTTAAGCTTCTAACCTTTGTTTTTTATTAATTTAATTTTTTAATTTTTAATTTGAGAGGGTCTTGCTGTATAGTTCAGACTGGGCTTACACTTGCTATGTATTTCAGACAGGCTTTGAACTCACAGTGATCATCCTGGCTCAGCCTCCTGAGTTCTCGGATTATAAGCATGTGCCACCATGTCTGGTTTAAACTTCTAAGCCCTGGAGATGGAGTTTTATATCCTATCCTTACAATGTGGAGAGAAAAATATCTGCATTTCTGTCTTAATTTTTTTTTGCATTTTTCCTTTCTTTGATCTCTTTCTTGTTTGTCTTTACCTCTATACCACCTGTATCTCTTTTCTATCTTTTTATTTGCCACCTGGGCCCAACTTTTTATCTTTTCAGTCTTTATCTTTTCCCATTTTCTGGCCATATATGGAGCAAAAAAGTAATTATAAAACACGTGTTGTTTTCCTTAATGCAAATGTTATTGTCTGTGTTTTCATTGCAAAAACCAAGGAGTAAAAACTTTTACCATTTCTTCCTTGTAGAAAACAAAACAAATGAAATAAAAACTTTCACACCCTTCCCAAAGTAACAGACTTTATAAAAAGACATCTTAATTGATAGATATAGTTACAGAAAAGCACAGCCAATGTAACTGCACAACTCAAGAAATTTTCACAGAGGAATGCAGCCACATAACCAGTCTTCAGTTCAAGGATGTAACGTACTGACACCTCAGGAGACCCTTTCTGGCCCTACCCAGGTTTGACCTTCCTCTCATCCAACAGAAACTATTATTGGAGTTCTAATATCACAGGTTAATTCCATTTATTTTTGTGCTTTATATAAATAGAATGTAATGTCCTAGTTTGGTTCCCCTGGGTTCTGACTCTGAGATGAAAATTTTAATTCAGGTAGTTTATTCAGGAGGTACAGGCAACATTGAGTAGGGCATAAGAAAGTGAGCATATAACTTAGTAAACCATTCTTTTAGTGAAAACCAACATACTATGTGTAAAAAATAAATCTTTGTACAGAAATTTAACATATTGGAGGAACATACCTCTTTGTGTCTTAGTTTTCTCAGCTGAAAAAGAGGGATTGTATTGCCTATTTCATAGGGCTCTGTACAATTAATGAAGTCATCCATGTAGAGCATTCAGAAAGAACCATGTGCACCCTCTGTATAACAAAAGCCATAGATGAAAACCCACAAAGAACATTATTGTCAATGGAAAAAGAGAGAAAGCGTTCCCCTGAGGTCAAGCACAAAAAAGGATGGCCACTTTCGCCACTGCTGTTAACTAGAAGTTTTACCCAGGGCAGTTTGAAGAGCAATTAGAAAAGCAAAAAGAAGGCCAACTAGAAAAAGAAACAAAATGCAAGCAAATTGGAAACTGAAGCACATAATTTTATATGTAGAAAACCCTAAATATTCTAGAAAATAATTATCAGAACTGATCAATGAAATCAGCAAATATGCTGGATACAAAGTCAATACACAAAATAAATCCATCTTCTATACACTACCAATGGAGAATCTGAAAAGAAAATAAACTCATTTCATCTACAAGGACATCAAAAAAATAAAACACTTAGGAGTGAATTTCCTGAAGTTGAAGAATGGTATGCTCAAAACTACAGGAGTGGCCTGTCTGGAGGTAGGTGCTGGGACTCCAGCCTGGAAGGACACATTCCGTCCCTGACTCCCCCTTTCTCTCTCTGCTCCCTGGCTGCTGTGATATGAGCAGCTTACACCCACCACAACCTTCTACTATGACCTCCTTGCATCAGAGTCAGTTGAGTATGGACTGAATAACTTAAAAACCATGAGCCAAAATAGATCTCTCCTCCTAGTAAGATGGGTGCTGGGTATTTTGTCCCAGCCACTAGAAAGTGACTAAGACAGCATCATTATTGTGGGAATAGCTTTGTTATGTTAAGCAAGTTTTGCCTCCTTCACGCTCCCTTGCTGTCTGTCTTGAAGTGATTAGGCCGTGTTTAGTGTCATTGTTGTGGGAGCAGGTTTGTTATAAAAGCAAGCTCGGCTGCCTTCCTCCTCTCTTGCTCTCCAACTCTTGCTGTCTTGTTCTTCCATATTCTACTGTGTAATGATGCCAGCCCCTGGATCTTGGACTTCCCAGCTCCCAGAACCATGAGTGATAAATTTTTGTTCATTGTTAGCTACCTAGTCAGATATTAAGCCAGGGTAGCAAAAGTAGTCAAAGAAAAGCCTTCAGTTATTGCTAAAACTAATGCATGGTAGGAAAGGAGCTAGGCAAGCAGGAACCTGGGTGCTCTGTCCTATGTCATCTTTCCCTGCCGTGTCCCTTAGCCAAGCACCACTGAAAGCTGGAGAGCAGGACCTGCATAGTGCAATCTGCAGAGATTAGAATTCCTGCCTCAGAATAAGATGAGGAGGGAGTAGAGCAACCCCAAACCACTCACCGTGCTAGGATGAGAACCTTGATACAAATGACAAAATGTGTCATCGAAGAGCAGCTTGTGGAAGAGGATTTGGTGATGATTTACAGTTATTACCCTGAGGTGACCCAGAGTAATTTTAAAAAGTGAATGTGCCCAGGTATGGTGATGCAGGGCTATAATCCCAGCACTTGGGAGGCTGAAGAAGGAGGTTTACCAAGAGTTTGAAGCCAGCTTAAGCTAAATAGTGAGTTCAAAACCACCATTGACTTGGACTACACAGTGATTCCCTGACTATAAAAAAACAAAAATAAAGTAAAAGAGTGAATATATAGATACATGCATCCAGGGATTTGGGGATATTATGCTCCTTCATTGACATAAATAAACTTTCCTCCAGTCTGGCTTTAGGACCCAGGAATCACCCAGTTAAAAATGATGCTCTCTGTGAGGGCCAAGCTTATAATCTCCCATCCAAGTACTAACCAGGCCTGACCATGCTTAGCTTCTGAGATCAGATGAGATTGGGCACATTCAGGGTGGTGTGGCTGTAGATGTCGCAGCACCCTTAATTTGAAAAGCCTGCAGGCAGTGGGCAGGTGTATGGGGTCCAGTGTTTCCTTTAGTCTCTGTCTCATAACAGGTGGGTCTTCAAGGCCCCGCAGGCAATGCCAGCACCTCGGCTTTGACACCTGGAGAATCAGGGTGTCTGGTGAAGTTCCTATCACAGAGGCTATCAAGGTCACTGAAACAGCTCACATGTTCAAAGAAACTATTTCCAAGCACTCATCTCTAAATATTTTGTAGTTTGACCTACATTATCTAGTGTCATCCTCACCATAACTTTTTGTCGAAGATTTTAATTATCTTTCCTCTCTATCCAGAGAGATCAAGTAGTTTCTCTGTATTCCCTAAATAGTGGAGTTGGAACTTAAATCCAGGTCTTCCTGAAACCAAAATCATGTTTTTTCCACCCTACAAGCTAAAGGAGTCACAGAATATCTTCTTCAGTTTGTGCGGCAATGTCAAGTCCACATGCAGAATTGGTTGTACACATTTTAGATTTTATTTTATTAACTATTTAAAATTTATTGATTTTAAATTGCAGAAATCTGGGTGAGGGATGCATCTCCGTTAAGAACCCGCATGTTTCTATCTTTGTGGTGAAAGCTGTACTCCTGCATTGTTTTCTTTACTGCTCTAGAAACCAGCAACTTCCTGCCCAAGTTGTGATAGTCATAAAGGGCCTTCCACTCCCGTGAATTCTTCTGTCTTCTCTTGATTTGCCCTTCCCCTGAATAGATTCATTGCATCACCCCTGTTTAAAATAAAAAAAGACATACAAAATTAGTCATATAAATCTCTTAGTTTTTTCCAATTTATTGTTTGATCCCTGACCCAATAGCTTAAGGATGGCTCATGGAAGGCAAGAGTTAGGTGTAGACTGCCACTAGCCTGGGAAAGTGTAGCAGGAAATCAACATTTTCTTTCTTTATACAGAAAACACATTCTATTATTACTGTGGAACTTAAGCTGCAGTGATCCACTGATTAGTTAAAGACAGAACCAATATGTACCTGATACATTTTATATCCAAAATGTATACAAAGAATTTCCTTCTTCCTTCATTACATCCTGTTTGGTCAATGTATTTCACGGGTAATTTGCCATGCAAAGAGGACCTCTCAAGAATCCCAAAAGCCAATATTATGGTTGACACAGTTGGGAAAATACCTGTAGTTTCATATCACCATCTCATCGTGTTACAGCTACAGGATAACAGAAGTATCTTCATGGGAAGTGCAAATACAAATTACACTCCCTAATGAGCCAGAGTGTCTTTCAGTACTGCTTAGGGCCAGTTCATTCCTTGAAATCAAAGCACCATTGTCAATTTCTGGCTTTCAGACTTCTTAACACACACACACACACACACACACACACACACACCCCAAAATTTTTTGGTGTGGGTGTGTGTGTGTGTGTGTGTGTGCATGCGTGTGTGTGTGTGTTTAAACTGAGTTGTCTCTAAATGAAAGTTAACTGACTCTTGAGGCAGAAAGTAGAAGCTGTCATCCTGCATAGGAACTATAAAGCACAACACAGGGTCAGGCAGAAGGGACAGGGATCAACAGCCACTGCTATTTAAAAAGAGATGACCTAAGGGAATGATGTTCTCAAAGACCCTGGGTGGAGGGCTGTGTATACACGGACCTGCACATCCCACACTCCCATCAGGAAAATTTACGCCAAGCCGCAGGGAGCGTGGTCAATGGCGGGCCTCCAGCTTTCAGCCTCTCAGGGGCTTCAAACCTGCAGGGTAATATTGGGCCACTCCCTGGGTAACCACTTCAGAATATTTCAGTCTAAGGTAGAGGCTAGTTATTCGTTGGTGTCCACAAGGTAAACTGAAGCTTTTCCAGGCCTGCAACACAGTCCAGTTTCTTCCTCTTCCCTACATGCTCCGCACCTTCTTGGTGTTGACCTCTAATAAATACCATGCACCTTATGCTCCATCTCAGAAGTTGCTTTTGGATAATTCAACCCTTACCAGGCCCCACCAGTGACCTCTCCTTGTCCTTACAGAGGGCAAGGAAGGGCAGACTCCCCCAAGAAAGACTTTCTTGCTGACAGCTCCTGCACTTGACTTGTCACATTTTAAGCAAGTACCAGTGTCGTAGTTATCTCAGGCACAGACACGGTTGAAAATTCTGAGTCTCCTCAGTGGTGATGAATGAGTCCCTTAAAGCATTACCTGTACAGATGCTGAGAAGTTTCCCTCCTAGAAATACCACAGAAGAGCCCCTCTCTTGGGTGCATGGTGCTCTCCAGACCTGGGGACCATTAGACCTGGACAGTCCTTGGTTATTGATGGAAACCTGGTTTCATCACAGAAGCATTACTGGTATGCACCGAGGGCACAAGGCATGACCAAGAGGCACGCTTCCTTGTCCTGCTCATTCTGACCTCATGTAACAAAATAGGAACAAATTCCCGGAATGTTTGGCAGACACCTCTTCTTAGGCTCTGCAACTAATCGAAACAGTGTCATTGGGATGAATATGCACAACTCTGGAGTTACACTCCTCAGTTTTGGACTGTAGAACTCAGTGGTTAAGATCCCAGTCTGGTTCTCACTGGTTATGTGCTCTTGTGCTAGTTATTTAATCTGAGGATATTTCTCCACTTGTAACATGGAGTTAGTGAAGACTGGCTCACTGGTCTGTGCCAAGAGTCGCATGTACACAGTGTGTTTGAACTCCAGGTCAGATACAGGTACACAGCACACCACTGAGGGGAGCTGTTCTAACTCTGCTACTTACTGGTACTGCTTTCTTAGAAGCCATCATCTCTTGAGTGTGTTTGATAACTAAGGACAGGTGAGTACTGAGCTTGAAAAATCTTGGGAAGTCTCACTGGTCTCGTGGTGCCCACTGCCTATATTTTGACACCTTGCTCAGCCTTCAAGTTAAGCTCCTTTCATCACCTCAACAACTCGCATCTCACACATAAGCAGGTGGAACAATAGGAAGAGAGATGGAAGGGCAAACTTTTTTTGTTGAGACATGGTCTCACCAGGCAAACTTTTGATGTTCTCTTTTCTTAAAACATCACTATGTTTGTGATACATGGTGCATGCATTCATGAGGGGAATTGATAATATGTATATCACATCTTAATCCTTTCTGCTTCCCCTTCCCTTTCCCTCCCTCTTGTCTCCCCACCATGGTGTTTTCTTCTCTGATGTTCACCTTTCACGGATACTTACCATTTTGTGGTGTCCAGCACTTGCTAGTCAGTTCTCTAATAGTTCCCCAGTTGCTTTGAGCTTTTTAGCATATCACTAAGGGCCTGGGGAGTAGCTCAGTGGAAGAGTGTTTGTTTAGCATGTGTAAAGTCCAGGTTCAATCTCTAGCACTAAAAATAAATTAATAAATAAAAGGCCAATTAAATCTACATGCTTTTTCCTTGAAGTATAGCTCAGACAAATATCCTTTTTAAATATATCCTCTGTAGGCGGTCAGAAACCACAGATGTAACTCTTTTACTAGGCTTGAACCAAGCAGGCTTCTGTGCCACCAGAGGGAAGGTAATATAGAAAACGGCAGGACAGTACTGCGCATAGACAAAGCCATAAAGGAACTTTATGAGAACAAACTTTATGGACCACAATGGCCCGAGGACCCACCAAACAGGTGGCTTATAAATTTTCTCCACCCCAAGTGTTATGAGCTGACAGAGAACAGAAGCTCAGGGACAGATATGAGGTTGTGAGAGGTGGCTGCAATCTTCTGAGTGTTGCCTTTGTCAGCTCCATTTTGGCCTCTACTCTCAAAGTGTGTTCATATGTATACGTTTGAGTGGGTGGGTAGGTGCTTACATTCAAATACCATTTAAACTTGTTTTGTAATTTATTGCAGTAAATGTTTTGGTGCTGATGTAGTAAATACTCGAATTTAATTTCTAGGTCAATCTACTATTTCCCTTCTTACAATCTGTGTGACAGTAATAGAGACTCTTCCATCTAAATCCTGGGTCCGTCCCTCAAACAGTAGTGCAGGAATACCTACCTCTGCCTTGGCTGTAAATCTCAAGTCCTTTGTAAATATCACAAAAGGCCCCAGGATGGAACATAGAGCTATAAAAGGAGATATACTTCCTTGTGAAAACTAGAATTGATCCTGAAGTTTCCTTAAAAGAAATTTTCTTTATTGAGTATGAGCTTTTAGGAATTTTTATTCTTAGTACCTTTACCAAAATCAGAAATTTCAATACATATATTATCTACAGACCATACTAAAACATCACCAATTATCCCAATAGAGTTAAGTACAGGATGACAAATTGCATTACATCATCAAATATTTTTATCCAACTTTAATCTCAAAACATGCCCCAGCCTTTCTTGGTTTACCATGAGTTGATGTTTTTGAAGAGTTTGGGCCATTTTTTTCAAAGAACAGATTCCATGCTCTTGTGATTAGATTAAACTATACATTTGAAAAAAGCAGGACCACCAAACAAATAAGTAGTGGATGGTATATTTTCCCTATTCGTGACTTCAATTTTGAGTAAAACATGCTGAGTTCTTAAAATAAGGATTGGTAACACAAAATACCACTATTTCAGAAATCATCCAGCATCTGGGACTGGTATAATTAGATATACCTAGCAGCAGAGAGCAATGGAGAGCAATAAAATATTGCCAGAAGCCACCATCTTCCTGAGACCTGCCAGTAGTGCTTTCCCCTGAGTAGAAAGGAGGGCAGTTATCATTAAAAGAGTTGATAACTGTAAGAGTTCAAAGTGCAAGACCGTGGAAATAACCACCCTTGCCAAATCATAATTTCTATGCAATTGGGTAAGAAAACATCTGGTTGATAACATCGTGGAAGTCAGCCCTGCCTTTAGAAGGCCTTAAAGAGGAGTAGACAATGGTGATGGTCATCAACAAGCTCAGGAACAAGCACATACTTTATTTCCATCTTTTGTGTGGCTAAGAAACCACACTAGTCAGTGACAATAGGACAACAGACAGAACTCAACAGGTGTCACCTATTCTTAAGGAGTGTTGAATCTTTCTTTTTCTGACCCAGGTCTGGTATTCAAGATGATACTTTTGATAAGAACTCAAAACAAAAGCAATGACTGAAGACCAAAGTAAGAAAATTACCATTTGTTCAAAGTGGCATGTGCCTGTCCCTGACTCAGTGGGTGGTGAAGCAGAGGGACCACAGGTCATATAGGGCATTAACACACATCTGGAGGATATGTTTCCAAAAATACCCTTCCATCTCCTCGTCATGAGCCCATATCACAGTCTCAGTCCCCTTTCTTACGCTGTCCATCAGGACTGTTGTGTCTTCATCGAGTCTTGGTTGGCATGAAGTGTTGTTTTATGTTTGTGTTCAGGCTAAGAAGTGGATTAGCTGATGCTCCAGTCTTTTTTCTCCTAAAGCTGCTGTCTCAGTATGGGAAGTGGGTGTTCATTTTCACACCAAAAGCTGAGCATTGAGTCATTTCTTCATTACTGCAGGAACCATTCAACTCTGAATCAAGGAATCTGGAAGAAGAGAAGATGTGATATACATATTTGTCCCCTTCTGAGGGGATAAAACTCAGTAGCAAACACTTGTAAATGCTGTCTCATTATGAAGCAGTAAATTTGGGAAAATAGGACAGCATGTTTATCTACCTTAAGTATTATCATTGTTGGTTTACCATAATCAGTCCTCCTTTGAGTGGAGGGATGAGGGAAAAGAGAAAAGAAAGAAGGGGAAAATTATGTATATATGTATATACAGGATAGATAACATAGTTGTACTACTGACTTCTGTCGCTTTATTGAAAGCAACAGTTAATGATTAATTATTTGATCAATTTTACTTGTCTATATTTGTTTTCCTGAATAACCACTTTGAAGAAATCAATATGTAATACAGCAACCATTGCTGAGTAAATTTACTTACTCACCCAGGTAAGAAAAATGTTCCTATTTGCACTTTAATTTTTTGAGAGCTTGTTTGGAGGTTCTAGTAGGGGAACACCGCTGCTCCTATACCCTTGACCAAGGAACAGTCCTCCTCTAGCGGGGGTGGTCGTCCTCTTCAACTGAGCATGAGGCTTCGGGAGGGGTACACATGGAGCATTGAGGGAGGAAGGGGACACCCGCCTAGCCAGCCAGATCAGCTGAATCAACCCTGGTGATCACTAGGGTCACAGAAGTCGCAGCCAGATTGCCCTCACATCCATAATTTTTTGATAATGAAGTCAATTAGCAAGAGAGACAGAGATAACATCAGAATGATTGATAAGAGCAATGGGAGGTTGTATTCTGTGATGGAACCTGCTGTAGGTCTCATAGAAGAGCACATCTGAGTTTCCAAGAGAAGTGAAGGATCTTTGCACAATATGTCACATGGTGCTTGTGCTGATCAAATGGTGTGAGGTTCACCAGGTAGAAAAGGAGGCCATGACTGCAACCTTAATCTTTTTTTATTTTAAAAAGTAAAAGAACAAAGCCATATTAACAAACACATTTGTATTTACAAAATAACACAAGAACAATACAAACAATCCCGAAATTCAGACAAGGTGACAGGAAATTAACAATGGTTGCTGTATTACATATTGATTTTTTCAAAGTGGTTATTCAAGAAAACAAATATAGACAAGTAAGATTGATCAAATAATTAATCATTATCTGTTCCTTTCAATATACCAAGAGAAGTCAGTAGTACTATCCTGTATATACATATATACATAATTTTCCCCTTCTTTCTTTTCTCTTTTCCCTCATCCCAGTTGCTTTTTACTTTTGAGCATTTCTTTGTGTTTCACAATGTCTGTCATACCTCCTGCAACCTTAATCTCAACCTAAGTGTGTATATTGTACAACAAGTGTAGTGAGCAGGACCCCATTATCTTGACAGAGAAGACTTTCTTTCTAGTACCATGTTCACTTCTCTCAGAACTTATGGACAGTTCCTCAGGGGCCATCCTGGACCTCAAAATGTGGGCCTGATCCAGATCATGATACTTTTATTATTGTGTGAGACCAGAAACATCACTTTAAATAGTGTGAATGTGTGGGTTAGACTTCTTTCACCAAATACCTAAGATGATTAACTTATAGCTCCATTACAGATTATTCTGGCTCACTATTTCAGAGGTCCTAGTCCGTGGTTGACATCCCCATTGCTCTTGAGCCTGTGGTGAGGCAGAACATCATGGTAGGCAGCACATCCTGGAGCAAAGCGGCTAACCTCCTAGCTGTCAGGAAGCAGAGAGTTTACTGTCACAAAACAACCTCTTTCCTGAATCCCATTAAACTATGAACTCATAAATATTATTGTTTTTTTAAATAAAAGTACAAAAACATATTAACAGACACCAATTAGCATAAAAAATAGTACGATCACAACTGATCTTTAGACAAGGTGACATGGTCTCAACAGTGGGTATTGCTTTATCCATTGATATCTTCGAAGTGTAAATATATGAACCCATATACAGACATGCAAAATTGGTCAGACAATTAATCCTCTCAACAACATAAAAACACAAAAACCAAAAATCCAAAGACAGAAAACAAAACAGGCAAACAACAACAACAACAACAACAAAACCACCAATAGTTGCTGCTTTGCATATTGATATCTTCAAAGTGTGTGTTCAGGATAACACATACAGACATACAATATTGATCAAATAACCTGTCATCAATTATTTCTTAGCATTAAGTGATATAATACAATAGTAGAACCATGTTAGCTCTTTTTATTCTCATTTGTTTTTACCATGAATGAGTGTTGGATGGTGCCAAAAGCTTCTTATATATCTGTATATATGATCATGTGGCTTTGTGTTTTAGACTATTATTATGCTGTATCACACTAGTTGGTTTTTTGGATGTTGCATGAACCTTACACTTGGTCATGGTGAATAGTCTCTTGTACATGTTGATAGATTCTACTTGTTAATGTTTTATTAAGTAGTTTTACATCTATATTTATGAGGGATATTTTCTTATAATTTTTGTTTCCTGTGATGTGTCTGTATAATTTTGATATCAGGGAACATTAATCTCATATATTCCTTCTGCATGTTTAATCCACTTATGAAGATAATGGCAGCTCCTTGTATATCCAAGTTTCTATGCATGAAAAAGTATATTGGAAAGGTACTGGGCCTATATAAATAATGTAGAAATTGAGAGTGGATAGGCAGAAAGAAGAAAATGACTTTCTTTGAAATAAGAGTTTTCATTTAAAAGCTTGTCAACATCATACAGAATTATGTGATACCATAATGAAAATGGACTCTAGTGGAACAAATGTTCATGCTATTCTTGATCTGGTCCACCAGCCACCCTAAGATTTGCTTAAACCATGGGACTAGTATCCTGTTTGCAGCTGGGTTTGTGATATCCCCTGCCATTCATGTAGTAATAAAGTTCAGAATATTGCTACTCCTACCAGTACATGCAGAGAGCCCCGTGAACATAATCTACTAAATGGAGACACACTTAGTCTGAGCAGGAATTTTTCCATAGGGGTGCTGTTTTCCCCAGTGGCTACTTGAGCTTTGTAGATGTAGCCCAGAAGTTACAACCAGAATTAACTCCAGTAAGAAGCTGGATTTTGACCAATGGGAGAGATGAAATGGGAGGAAGGCTGCAGATATATAACCTTGTCTTCCCTTGTGCCTTCCCTCTCAACACTTCCAAGAGACAGTAGTTTCCCACGGACTCTGGAGACATCTCAGGTAGAGAAATAAGCTGCATTGTGGTGGAAATGTGGCCAATTCACCATGGCACCTTCATGTGCCATACTCTTCTTTCTCCCCATTACACACTCATGGCCCTACACTCTTTTCTGGAAATGCATCTCCAAAAAATATGAACACATTTTTTTTCTCTACCTTCTAAAGAACTCAGGTATACAGGGCCTTGGAAATCACCTGTAAGTACATCACAAAATCACAACTCTAATCAGAATTTATCATATAAAGATTTTTAATTAGCCCCAAAGAAATGTTTAAACAATTGAATTATTGCTCTTGGTTAAGAGTTGGGAGACTGAAGTATAATGTGAATTTCCTACATGTCATGTGTAACTGAAGTCTTGAGAAAATTGGCTGGAGTGGAGCTGAGGCTGGTACAGTGCCCATTGCTTCTTCTGATAAAAATGGGCTTAGTTCTAGCAGACATTTATCACCATATGTACCCAGTTTCTGTGGTTAGCATTTAATCCTTGTATAAACATACCTGCCCTAATTAGCTTTAAGATAAATATACTTCAGTGATAATGAGAACTATAAAGCATACTGACTTCAGGAAATGAGGCTTTTCCTATGAATTCAGTAGACAGTAAACATCACACCCACTTCACTGGGCTGTGTTCACCAATGTGCTTCTGTGAACCTGTGCACTACTACACTTGTAGGATTGACTCCCACGAACCAGAGGGGAGTCTATATGCAGAGCACAGTGAACCAGAGGTCCATGGTCGCAGTGAGTTCCTTTTCACCCATGCATCAGGGAAGAAGACAGATAGCATGTCTTACAGCCATTTCTTTTCAATTTTCTTACAGTGAGCATCTATAAGGAAGTGTGGTTTTAAGTAAATGAAAACATATGGTCTGAGATCTCTGTTCTAAATTCCTGGGCTAGTTAGCATCTGTTGGAATTCCTTGATGCCAAGGTCACAGGGGTATCAAACATGTCAGGGAGGAGAGGAAGGAGAAAGGCTGTGGGTGCCCCTGCTGCATGCTGGGGAAGCTGCCTTCCTGATGTTCAGCCTGACACTGCTGCTACTTTTCCCTTGGATTGAGGTGCTGCAGGAACTTGGAGAGATGTGACAGGGGCAGCACTGGCTTTAGTGAACATAGGCTTCAAATGAGCAGACCTGACTTCAAATTCTGTCTTTTTTGTCACCACCAGAGAACTGTGAATGGACTTATCTACTCTTCTAAACTTCAGTTTCCGAGTATTTTAATCTATGTTCTATTACTGTAATCTATACCTGCAACTGAGTAATTTATACAGAATGGAAGTCTATTCAGCTCATGGTTGTGGAAGCTGGAGAGTCCAAAAACATAGCCCCAGTATCTGGTGAGAGTCTTCCTTCTACATCATAGCATAGCACAGGGCAATGCGTAGTGACACAGAGAAAGCTTGCCAAAGAAAGCTAATTTTATAACAAACTGTTCCCTTGATGACCCATTAGTACATAACGGAGGAGAGAGCACTCAGTAAGACACTTCTCCAAGATCCCAATTCTCAAAGTTTCTACAATAGGGTCAAAGTTTTCAACACATGAAATTTGGGGGACACATTAAAACACGACACCCCAGAAGTAAAACAATGTTCAAGGGTGCCTGTTTTGTAGTGTTGCCTTGAAAATCCAGACATGATATGTTGGGCAGTGCCAACGGGCTGATATTTGATTCCAATTGTCCTCTGCACTCAGTCCTCCATCCTGAGGTGTACCCATACAGTCCTGCTTCTGGTGAGACTAGGAAGACTGCTGGCTTCTCTGACTCAGGCACCATGTCCACCTGGTGGTGCTTTGTGGGGAATGAGAATGAGGCCTGATGATATGTGTGTGTATCAGTTCAGATGTACTATTGCATATATGGATGCTGCCTGAGATCCTTATAGACGTGCTGAATCTCCTGACCCCTCCACATCTCACCTGGATCTAGAAATGCAAGTGGAAACACCTGGCATCACAGGCTTCCCTGACTGCCTGCCTATTGCTAGGCTGATGCATTAGCCATACTCATTGCTCAATATTTAGACACCACCCTCAGAAAGAAGAATCAACTGGCCTGTCATGAGAGCCTAATGGTAATTTTTCTATATGATGAAGATGTCAGATTTCAGTTTCACAAAGGGTGAGGTGTTTTATACAACCCAAGTCAAAGCCAGGGAGGTACATGTTTCTCGGTTCTTCGCACAAGTGTTCTAATTTGTAAACACAGGATCCTTGGGCAAAGATCTAGTTGACAGACAAGACATTTCTAGGCCTGTGGAAGAAGTCCTGGGTTTCCTCTTTCTGTGAGATGAAATCTAGTTTTGCTTGTCAGGTTTCTTAGTGGTTAATTCTGGACGCAATTGCCTGACTCCTTTTCTCTGTGCCACTGTATATTTATCATTTTCATATTCCTTTGAGCTCTCCAATTGCTACCAGAAAATAAAAAAGATAATTCATAAGCACAATTGCTGGTCCTGAGCATTTCAGATTCAAGTGTTCTCCTTTAAGGAGTTATCCAGAGTAGGACCTAGGATGTATCTCAGTAGCACAGCACCTGCCTGGCAAGCTCAAGGTCCTGAGTTCGATTTCTAGTGCCAAAAAAAGAAGGAATTACCAAAAGTAGAAGCAGCTCAAGGCATTTATGGTGTCCCTAGAACTCTGTGGATGTGATGGTTCCTTCCTACCCTGCTCTCATTCTGGCCTTACATATTTTTATCCTACTGAGGGTCTCCATTGCATCTCTTGGCATACAGAAGGAAATCTATCTTTCATTAGTTGATAAGTAAGTGTAAATATTAATTAGGCAGAATGTACTTCATGGCAGGGGTGGCTTCTGATGTTAAGCTTCTGGAGAGTGAAGAGGTGTCATCATGCCTGCTGGAGTCTGAACTCAGAAGTCAGGAAGCTGGTTCACCTCTGGCCTTAATATTGAACCAAAATATTTCCTTTTGCCTAAGCTGATTTGAGTCTGGTTTCTATTGACATAACCCTGACACATGTAGAAATGGATCCTCCATAGAATATTGGAAGGAGCAGGCTTTACAACAGGCTGCCTGAGAGGGGGATCTTTAGGGAGTATAGCTCCTGCTGGCTGGCATGGAGCTGTCCTCATGTCCTGGATACTTTCCCCTCCACGTTTTCTTGTGTTCTTTTTACTGGGAACTGGCCTTCATAGACAAAGCCCTTGGGGAGAAGTTGGGGGTGCATATTTGCAGGCTGGAAGAGGGAAGGGACCCAGAAGAAAGGTGAAAGGTAGCAGTTGGAAGTCCATCTGCAGACAGATATGAGATGAGTTGAGATCACATTCTCACGGATGAATTTGTTAAATGGTATAATTTGTCAGATGAATTTTATTGTTTAGGGTTAATAACAGGAAAGCAGAAGTTTGTGCATGTTCAGCACAGATGAATATTTTCCTGAATATTTTCAGTCCACAAATATAAAGCCCATAGATGTTGAAGGCTGATTTTATTTGCTATATTCAGAAGTAGGTGCTTCACATTTTATGAGATGCCATGTGACATGCCAGCACACATTGTGGGTGATGATCTCCAGCTTCAGTTTCCTGTATTCTGGATTCTTTTGTCATGTTGTAGGTGGGCCTTGAGGATAAGATGGGTGAGTACTGTCACACAGAGAATGTTGTCAAATTGGCAAGTACCTAGGAGATACTGTTTAGTGCCTCCCTGGCCCTGTTGTTTACCTGAGTCCAGGCTCACCTCATAGTCAGAAAATATAGCTTCCCACCACCTAACCACAGAGTGTCATGTTTGTGAAGCTGATAAACAATTGCTCTTTTAATCCAATGAACACAGATCTTTTCCTTGCCTGGAACACACATGCCATAGGCAGAGCATTATTTTTTTTTAATTTTAAAAATAAAAGAGAGAGGGCTGGGGATATAGCTCAGTGGAATAAGCACTTGCCTAGCAAGCGCAGGGTCCTGAGTTCGATCCCCAGTACCGCAAAAAAAAATAAATAAATAAATAAAAAATAAAAGAGAGAGACCAGCTCGGCGGAGCTAAGGGAGCAGCATTTCCGAGGTACACTGTGCTCTGCCTGGCCCTGGGCATCACTGCAGCGCCCGAACCTGCACCACTTTCCCACAGAGCGCCAGACCAGCTTGGTGGAGCTAAGGGAGCAGCAATTCCAAGGTGCACTGTGCTCTGCTTGGCCCTGGGCATCATTGAAGCGCCCACACCTGTACCACTTTCCCACAGAGAGCCAGACCAGCTTGGAGGAGCTGAGGGAGCAGCATTTCCGAGGTACACTGTGCTGTGCCTGGCCCTGGGCGCCATTACAGTGCCTGTGCCTGCATCACTTTCCCACAGAATGCCAGATCAGCTCGGCGGAGCTACGGGAGCAGCTTTTCCTGTGAGACTTTAGCCAGGTGAATAAATTCCACCAGAGCGGAAGCACCTGTGAGACTTTCCCGAAGTTTCCCGCAGAGCAGGAGCCCAGCTTCACAGTGACAGTAGAGCAGGCTTCACAGCAGACCTTTGATGGGTAAGGCCCATGCTGGTGCTGTGCCTGGCAAGACAACTTTCCCCCACCATCGCAGGTAGGCTCTGAACCTGGCACCTCAGCGATCATCTGGGGTTCCTGGACCCAGTGCTTCATGGTCAGCTAACATCTGGGGATAAGTTTGATATCCAGGTAAACTAGGGTCGCTAGAGTCATCTGTGAGCTGTCTGGGTAGTGTGTAGCTCAACACTTTTCACCTGACATCCAAAATGACAAGACAGAGGAGCGAAACGCAGCCACAGAATTCAACCCCACCCAGAGCAAGTCCAGGAAACAATAATATAGGAGAACTAGGAAGCCACATACCTGCAATTTCTGAAAGGATTGCATCTAAAGGAAAGAAACAACTCCATCAGGCCATAGAAGAGATTAAAGCAGAAATAATAACTCAGGCAAAAAACGAAGTGAAAATAATAATGGAAGAAATGCTCTGCACATATAGAGAAGAAACAGATGAAAGAATAGAAGAACATAGGAAACAAATGGAAACATTACATGAACAATATAGGAATGAATTAGAATGCATGAAACAGACTCAAAGAGATTGCCAGGAATTGAAAACTTCCATTGAAAGCTTGCAAAACTGCTTCAATGAAGCTGAAGATAGAATTTCAGATCTTGAAGACAGCATGGCAGCTAGCGATTGTGAAAGGAAGGATCTCTTAAAGTCGTCAAGGATCTAGGAAAAATTAATCCAACAGCTCCAAGATGAGGCAAAAAGAAATAGTATCCAAGAAATAGAAATCAGTGAAACAGCAGGAGGCAACACAAACGATATAAAAACAATATTTGCAGAAATAATAGCAGAAAATTTCCCAAACATGGTAAGAGATACTGAAGTGCACTTAAACGAAGCATGTAGAACCCCAACGAGCCATAACCCAAATAAAGCCACACCCAGACATATAATAGTCAAGATCCCAGACATCCAGCAAAAGAACACAATATTAAAAGCAGCTAGAGAAAAGAAACAAATCACCTATAAAGGAAAGCCTATCAGAATCACAGCAGACTTCTCAACAGAAACCATGAAATCAAGAAGAGCTTGGAGCGAGGCATTACAGATTCTGAAACAGAACAGCTTCCAACCCAGACTGATGTATCCTGCAAAACTATGCTTCAAATTCAATGGAGAAATAAAATATTTCCACGACAAAGGACAACTGAAGAACTTCATGAGTACCAAACCAACATTACAAAAAGCACTAAAAGAAACTCTTGACAGAGAAAAAAGAGACCGCAATCTCAAGAACAACAATAGAAAGAAAGCTTTAAGAAGAACAAGCGAGTAAACAGATAGCAAAAATAGGAAAGCAACAAGTAAATAGCATGACAAGAATAAGCCAACATATCACAGTTATAACCATTAATGTAAATGGCCTTAATTCACCAGTCAAAAGAAACAGACTGGCAGAGTGGATTAAGAAACAAAATCCCAACAATATGCTGAAACACATTTTAGTCAAAAGGAAATCTACAGACTGAAAGTTAAAGGATGGAAAACAATTCTCCATGCAACAGGTTCCCAGAAAAAAGCAGCGGTAGCTATTATGTTTACAGGCAATGTAAACTTCAATCCAAAAACAATCAAAAGAGATAAAGAAGACCACTACATACTAGTTGGGGGAAAGCTGCAAGAGGAAGAGATAACAATCCTAAACATGTATGCACCAAATACTGGAGCACCAAACTTTGTAAGTCAAATCTTAACAGACATGAAGAACCAAATAATTAACACTATTGTAATAGGGGACCTAAACACCCCTTTGACACAAAGAGACAGGTCAACTGGACAAAAACTCTGCAAAAAATAACAGACCTGAACCAAAGATGCGAACAAATGGACTTAGTAGATGTATACAGAGTGTTCCACCCCACAACATTAGAATACACATTTTTCTCAGCTGCACATGGGTCTTTCTCTAAAATAGACCGCATTCTAACCCATAGAGCATACCTACCTAAATGCAAAAGAATTCATATTATCCCATGCATATTATCTGACTACAGTGCAATGAGATTGAAAATTAATGACAAAGGGAACTCCAAAAACCCCATAAACACTTGGAAATTGGACAACAACCTCCTGAATAACCAATGGGTCACAGAATAAATTAAAGAAGAAATTAAAAAATACCTATAAACAAATGAAAATGCAAATACAACCTAGTGGAATCTGTGGGATGCAATGAAAGCAGTCCTCAGAGGGAGATTTATAGCGATGAACTCACATATAAAGAAAACAGAGAGCAAATAAATAGCCTAATGCTACACCTCAAACTTCTAGAAAAAGAAGAAGAAGTGAAACCAAAAGCTCAAAGAAGGAAGGAAATTATAAAACTCAGGGCAGAAATTAATGCAATTGAGATGAAGAAAACACTATAAAAAATAAGTGAATGAAAGAGTTGGTTCTTTGAAAGAATAAATAAAATTGATAAACCCCTAGCCAACCTTATTAAAAAAAAGAAAGGAAAGAATTCAAATTCATGCAATATGGAATGAAAAGGATGAAATCACTACAGATCCCACAGAAATTCAAAAGATCATTAATACCTACTTTGAAAAGGAAGAAAACATATTAACAAACAGACATCCATTTACAAAATAGTGTAAGAACAACACAAACAATACAGAGTTACAGACAAAGTGGTAGGAAATTAACAATGGTTGTTGTATTATGTATTGATATCTTCAGAGTAGTTTCTCAGGAAAACAAATAGAGACATGCAATAATGATCAAACAAGTAATCATTAACTGTTCCTTTTAGTAAAGCAATAGAAGACAGTAGTCTGTCTGACTGTTAGCTATCCTGTGTGTACATACATACGTAATTTCCCCTTCATTCCTTTCTCCTTTCCCACACCCATTATCCATTACTTTTGATCATTTTCCTTTCATTTCACAATGTCTATCAGACCTTGTAGTTTTTATTCACTCTTTCAGGTCCTTACACTAGTGAGACAATATGTTGCTTACACATGGAGTCTTGTTTATTTCACTTATGAGTACGGTCTCTAGTTGTGACCATTTACCTATAAAAGCCTCAAGTTTATCTTTCTTTATAACTGAGTAATTCTCCATTATATAACAGTACCACAATTTTTTAATCCAATCCTCAGGGGATGGACATTTGGGTTGCTTCCACAATTTAGCAATTACAAATTGTGCCACTATGAATATGGGTGCACATACATCACTGTGATTTGATGTTTTCAGATCTTCTGGGATTCCCAGAGGGGAATAGCTGGGTTGAATGGGACCTCCAGACCTAGTTTGCTCAGGAATTTCCAAACTGTCTTCCACAGTGGTTTCACCAATCTGCATTCCTACCAGCAGTGAAGAAGAGTTCCTATTTCTCCACAGCCTCGCCAGCATATTTTATTGGTTGATTTCCTAATGCTAGCCATTTCTACTGGGGTGAGGTGAAATCTCATTGTTGTTTTAATTTGCATTTCTCAAGTGACTAATAATGTTGAACATTTTTTCATGTATTTGCCATTTGTATTTCTTTCTCTGAGAGTGTGTATTCATCTCAGCTGCCCATTTTTGGATTGAGTCTTTAAATTAGGAGGGGTTGATGTTTTTTAATTCTTTATATGTTCTGGATAGAAGATCTTTGTCCAAGGGACAGTCAACAAAAATTTTTTCCCAATTTGTGGCTTTTTTTTTAATTCTGCTGGTGATTTCTTTAGATGTGCAGAAACTTTTCAGTAGGATGAGATCCCAGTTGTTGATTCTTTGAAGTATTTAATGGGCAGTTTGGTTTTTGTTCACGAACTCAGGCAGAGCATTATTTGAATTTATTTATTTTGTACCCTTTATGTGTGTTTAGAGTTATCACCATGTCAATATTAGAAGTGAGCCTGTAGGTCACTTTATTATTTCACAGGTGCAATAGTGTGTGGTTGTAGTCCCAGCTCCTTGGAAGGCTGAGGCAGGAGTACCTAATCCCTAAGCAATATAGCATCTCTCATCTCTAAAACAAACCCCCACCTTGAAACAAATCAAAAGCAATTCATTGTAACAAGTCATGTTGTATTTATTATTAGAATGTGGTATGATGATAGATTATAATTCATATGGGAAGGTGAAGGGCAACAGGTCGTGTAAAAAGGCAAAACACAAGGAGCAGCTTTGCTGGCCACTGTCCAAAAATGTAAGCAGGAGAGTTCACTTAGGGCAGAAAGGTGTGGGTCCATCCATGAGGCTCCAGCCCAATGACCCAGACATCTCCTGACAGACTCCACCTTCTGGTGCTGCAGCACTGAGCAATCATATTTTTTGGGACACTACAGCAGTCTCCAAGCTGGTTTTAGGAGTGATAGAGATGCTATTGGAAAACATGGTGTGGTGGATTGACAACTGGTGGCCAACTTGTAACATCCAGCTGAACTGAATCAGCATGGTGTTGAGTGTGGAGGGCGTACTTGAGGATTGTTGCCAACAAGAAAAAAAGGAGAACTGGAGAGAAATAGGGTGTGCTGTTGGTTCTCGTGTGGAGTTGGTTGTGCTGGCCTTCCTGATATGAACTTGGCTGTTCTCGTCATTGGAGGAGCTTGGGACCTTGTTGTTGATGTAAATGGCTGCAGTTCACTTTGGGGAAGCTCTGGTCCTCACCTTGAGCATTACTTCCTGGCTCCAGTTCAGATCCCTCAGCCTGCTGGCATAGATCCTTCATCCTGCTAGCACAGACTTTCTAGCTTCCACCACTGACCTTTGGGCCTTCCCAGAGCAAATTCTTGATACAGACTTGCATGAGATATTGTCCTGGGCTCTAGGTTTTCAGCTGGACTCATGCAGGACATTGCTGTGGGATCCAGGCTGTCAGCTGGATTCTTTGAGTCTTTAGTGTGTAGACAGATTTTACTGTCCTGCACTGTTTTGTATTTGACTCTTTGGGTGACTATTATTAAATAAATTATGTGTCCTGTATGAAATTGCTTTCCTTGCAAACTCTGACTATAACACATGGCCATGCCTAGCACTGAAGAGCTTCCAGGCCTTCTGTTTAAGAAGCCAGGGGTCACACACAGTGCACTGGGAAGGCCAGCATGGGATTTTAGGTGCTAGAGTTGAAAGTGGGGAACATTTGGGGTGAAGGGTACAAAAGACTTAATTGAGTCCACTTAAGTTTATATATTGATCCCATAACTTCTAGTAGTTCATTTTATGACTATATTGGAGGTGTAGCTTTTACAGAGCTAACTAGGGTAACATGAGATAGGTAGGTAGACTCCAATTGTTCTCATAAGAAGAAATTTGGAGGACATATAGGCTGCTTCCAAAATTTGGCTATTATAAATTGTGCTGCTATACACCTGAGTATTCATGTATCACTGTTATACCATGTCTTTAACTCTTTTGCCAAGATACCAAAAGGTCAAATAGAATTTCTATTTTCAGATTTTTTAGGAAGTTCCATACTGATGTCCATAGTGGTTGTACTAATTTACATTTCCACCAACAATGTAGAAGGGTTCCAACTGTAGCCTATGTGAAGAAGTCACTTGCAGAGTAAAACCCCACTTTGTTTGTACTTTATAATAGCTCTGGGCAGGAAGGACAGGTGGGGCAGGGGATGAAAAAAATTAGGATATGTTATGCACACATGCCAACTCCCCACAAGGAATGCAATCATTATGCTCTGCAAACATGTGCTAATAAAGAATAAAAATTGAAAAAAATAGCTGTGGCTTATTCTTGGAGTTAGCACTACTGGCCAGCTCTCTTATTTCTCCTTAGATCTGTTGGCCCTCCAGGCTTTCCTTCTGCTCCCAGCATTGGCCTCATTCACCATTAGATTTTTGGTTGCCACTTCTGCTTCACGCTGAGTGGAAATAAAATACAGAGCCAGGTCAGAATTACCAGGTGGGCATGCCCAGTGCCCAGAATCCAGGTCATAGAGTTGGTTGGGGGGGCCATGCCATCATGGCTTCACTGCATTCATGTGGAATGCAGCTTCTTCCAGTCCATGGGGCATGGGGGCGTGGCTTTGCCTGCTTACTATATTTAACATAAAAATCTCAACATCTACCAATAATATCACAAATGAAGGACTTTTCACTAATTTTATGATCATGTGGCATTCCATTGCATGTACCTATCACTGTTCCTTTATACATTCATCAGGTGATGGTTGAGTCCATATCTTGGCTATTTTAAGCAACACTGCAGGAGACAAGAGCACAAGTGCTTTTGGACATTCTGCTTCATGTACTTTGGATGTGTACTGGGAGTTGGATTACTGAATTATAGGGGACTTCTGTTTTTAGTTTCATGAAGACCTACCCTACTACTTCCCATAAAGGAGATCATTCTTGAGGAAATAGCAGGAAGTTCTTCTTGATGCCCCATGGAGCAAAAAGTGAACACTGGAGAAGATTTTTAGGAAGTTTATGTGATTTGAGGTATGTAGTTTGTCAGGACAACCTGAGGAGGTGGCCAGGGCTCTCCCACGGCTCACAGGATGTCTTGGTACATTTCTGCTCTTTCATAGCAGACCCTAAGTACACTACCCTTTGGGCCCCAGCCAATGCCGGGCAAACAGCAGGCTTACCTGTTTTGGTGCCCTATGTCTTCATGAAAACTGTCTTCAGCACCTGCAGTTGTGACTGGTATTTTGATCCCCTGTTCTTTGTTGATAAAATCAAGTCGGCACATGCCATGTGCCTAGTAATCTACACAGTATAGTGTTAATGCTCAGGTAAGGAGAGTTCTTTCCTTTTTCCTCCCACTTAGGTTAGCGGCAAACACCTATTAGGTTGGAGACAGGGTAAATACATAATTAGGGTGGAGTGCTGATAGGTAAATAACTCCTATATTAACCTAGACCAGAATCTCTTGTTGATAATCAACCCTCTGTAAATACTGTGTGGGTTCTGGGTGAGAGATCCTTTAGAAAGTTGTTGAATGTGTGCTGACCTCTCCTGCATATAAATGTTCCGTCTGACTGTTCCTAGGTACATGCCTAAGGAGTCCTGGTCTTCACAATGGTAGGTACTTGGTTAATGGTACTGCTTATGGGTAGAGCACCTGCCTCACATTAACAGGTAAGTGGTTTTATGCACAGAAACAGGAAGGAAAGAGAAAGAATATATACTCCTTGCTGTAATAGGCTGTGATGTGCTTTTCTTTTGGATACAACTTATATATCAAGGTAACCTAAGTTTTCACAAACTAAATATTGTGTATTACTTGCAGTTGTGAACAGTGTAATGAAAGCTTGGGAGTTTTGAAAAATCTTAACACATTTTACATTGTTTCTATTCTCTAGAACTAAGTAGTTATTCCTTCCAGTAATTCTTGGATTCCTTGAGGTTTTGTATGTGTCTCTAAATCTCGGGGCTTGTGGTGAGTGATTTGTACAGTTGAGTATAATTTCAGAGCTTCAATTTATTATTTTATGAATGTGGAAACTAAGACTGGGGAGGGAAATAGGCTGCCACAGAATCATGACCACATGCCTGGGAAGCTGATACGAGAACCCAGTCATCCCTCTCTCCAAGCCAGATGCCCCCATACAGGGCTGTCTGTGGAGTCCTCTGAGGGCCTGACACTGTTTAACTTCCCTGCAGTGAGAGTGGTGCCATGGGCATTTGAAGGCTGCACCATGTGTTCTAATATCAGCCACTGGCTCCTTTTGCTGTATCATATTGGATAAGAAAGAATTTTGCTTCTGAATCTATAAAAACCCATGAAGGCCTCCTCTCTGTCTTAAATTCAAAGTAAACTAGAAATAAAACACTCCTTGGCCTGAGCCAGTCACAAGAACGACCTGGGTTGTTCTTAGAGCCGCAGACAATAGCGGAGAGAAGCAATCATTGGACAGGAGCCCCTTGATCTCTCTCTGCTTCATGGCCACCAACCAGGAGCAGATTTCTGCCACATCAGGCACTTTTACCATGCAACTGACTGTGCAAGGGCTGCAACTGCTACAGGTTCGGAGCCAAAAGAAGACTTCTCCTCTAAGATGTGGGTACTGGGTGTGGTGTCTCAGAGATAAGGGAACTGCTGACTAAGAAACTGCTGCAGCCCATGTTGTATTCACACGTCCTGCCAGCCTCCCATTGTGTATTCTTTCCCCCTGTATGTCTTTGTTCTCATCTGGGTGTCAGTTCTTGCCAGCCTCCAACTGTGTTTTCTTTCCCTCTGTCTTTGTCCATTTTCATTGTTTTCAAAATTTGTCTTTCCTAACCTCATTCTTTGACATTCTGTGAATTTTTAAAAAAACTTGTGATTCTCAAGGTTTTCCAAACTTCCTCTGTAATGAGAAAGCACATTGACTTGCGCAGCTGTGGGATTCTATTATTTTTATTTTATTTTTTTGGTGCTGGGAATTGAACTCAAGGCCTTGAGCTTACCAGGCAGACACTGCGCTGGTGAGCTATATCCCCGAAACTGTGGGATTCTTTTTTTTTTTTTTTTTTTTTTTTTGGCGGTACTGGGGATTGAACTCAGGACCCTGTGCTTGCTAGGCAGGCGCTTATTCCACTGAGCTATATCCCCAGCCCCAAACTGTGGGATTCTTGACACCCATATTCTTCTGTCCATTGTTTACTCAGTGACTCTGGGTGCTGGTTGCCTTTCTAGATCACCTGAGGAGAGAATTTCCACATTCATTACCACACCCCAAATCCCTATATGGAGACCTGTGTGTGACCCGCAGTCCAGGTAGACATTGAATCCAACCATTCTCCACTATGTCTTTCCTTACCTTTCAGAAGGCTTTCCTGGGAGGACTCCTGGTCCTGGCCACCTTTGTGACATCATGCAGTGCCCAGTGCTATGTGATACCCATAGAGGGAAGTCAAGGTGACTCCCCAACTGGTAAGTTGATTTTCAATGTTGATCAAGTTACTGTAGCTGGTAGATAGCACTGGGTGGTAAGTGAAATACTTTGAAATCTAGATACAGAAATTGAGTCAGGCGAGTGTTTTCAACTTGGCATGCATGTAACATAGTTGTTTTCAATTCTGTCTAGCTGAGAGTTGCCTGTAGATCTATTGAAATTTATCAGTGTTCAGGCTCCATCTAAGACCAATTAGTCAGAATCTCTGTGGTCAGAGAAGCACATTCAGAAGCTCCTTGATTAACTCCACAATCTATTTAGGGTTAGGAGGCATTGCTGAGTCCAAAGAGGTATCAGACTTCAATGTTCATGCATAGCCCAGGAACTTTTCTTCATGTGCAGGTGCTGATTCAGGTGACCTGAAGGCAGGGGTGTGACTTGCCTGTTCAGGGAAGCCCAGAAGATACAACAATGGAGGGTCCTGCAAGCACATGAGGGCTCCAGGTCTCAGCAGCGGTTCTCAACCTTGGTTAAACATAGGTATCTCTAAATAAGTGTTCTGAAATGATGGCTTCATGGCCCACACCTGGAGATTTTGATGCACACAGAAGTGAGAACCAAAGTAAAAAGAAGCAAACTAAAAAAGTACAGACGTGAGGCCTTTATGTAGGGACACTCGACCAAGTAAAAGTAGGTTACTAATGTAAATAAAGAGGAAGGCCTTAGTTATTCTTGAAATGTCCATTTTGAAATAAAGTATAGAAGGACTTGGGCTTGTTTTCATAAATAGTACCAGTTTCATGAACCTTGCAGTACTGAAATTTAGCTGGTGGTAAATAGAGAAGCACTGTAATGTATACCTTAGAAACTGTGTCTCATTTCATGGGAGGGCCGGGCCTCAGTGTGCTAAGAGCCATGTTCCTGTCGCATGACTCAGGGGCTCCAATAATGGTGCTGTGTGCATTTTTTCCAGAATGCAAGGATCTTAAGGGAATCACACACTCAATGAACTCAAAATGGAATACTAGCAACTGTGAGGCCTGTTCTTGTGATAGAAATGGAATTCACTGCTGCAATACGTGAGTCTCAATCCAGTAGTGGCCAAGGGGGCACCTGTCTATCTCTGAGGAGCAGCTCCTCTGTCATTCAGAATCCCTTCCTTTGGTGTTTCTAATAGGCTATAATTTGTTCAGCAGCGTTAGGCCCACAGTACAATGAACAGAGACGGAGCTCTCCCATTTGTGCCCTTTGTCAATATGCACAACCTCCTGACTGTCAGTACTCCAGAAAAAGTCTCAAGAACTTCTCTTCGGAGCTTGGACTCACACATCATCACTCAGACTCCACAGTGTCTGCGTGAGGGGTCACTCTGGATGTGGTAGTGGGCTGTAGTTCTCAGCCCTGATCTTGGTCAGATCAAGTGCATTTAGTACACTCGTGCTGTTATGCAACATCCCCCGACTCATCCCCTGAGTCCTTTCATCTTGCACAACTAAAACTCTGCACCAGCGGAGCTGGAGATATAGCTCAGTGGAATAAGCGCCTGCCTAGCAAGCGCAGGGTCCTGAGTTCAATCCCCAGTACCGCAAAAAAAAAAAAAAAAAAAAAAAAAAAAAAAAAAACA